>OVAY01000737.1:0-18322 GCA_900406395.1 Kernera saxatilis | reverse complement strand
CATCCAAATTAACATGGATCAGACACGTGACACATAAGAGTCGGTTCTTGTGTTTATTAATTAAGAACCGTATCTAATCTTTTTAACATTTTTTTGATTATATAAATTCTAAGAAACGCTCTAAGAATTCTTAAAATTCTCAATTGATCATGGTCTTATACCCAAAAAAGAAAAATTTATGCTATGTGGATCCATCATTTTATGACAGACAATTGGCCAGCCTTAAAAAAAAAGTAAATAAATTGTTGGTTCATATGAAAAATATTAAATACTATATAATTTCACCATCTACTTGATGTATGAAATGTGGTTGGCTTAGGATTTATTTATCAGTGGTCTCGACTCTTGGGTTACGTATAATGAATATGGGATAACAAATATAGAAAGAAAACAAAAAAAAATGGAAAAAGGCTTCTTCCTGATCCACCAAAAAGGAAAGAGTAAAGAAAAGCTTGATGGACCTAAGTTTTTTAAATCGAGGATATTGGAGAGGCTGAAACTCATCAACAGACTTTGTGGTTGAATCTTCCAACAATGTCTCGGTTTCTCATCGGACTCTCCAAGCCGTCTCCCCTCGTAAGCTTCTGTTGCTTTCTTGCTCTTGGTTTCTGGTTTTGTTCTGTTTTAAGCATAATTGAGTTTGTCTGTTACATAATGACATCAAGAGACAAAGATGATGAGGATTGGAAGATTTACTTGGATTGGTTTTGATATCTTTGGTGCAGATACACAAGAGGGACTGCAGATACACAAGAGGGACTTTCGTTTGTTTTCATCTTCCATTACCGGCCCCTTTTTGAGGCTTGGCAGTACGGTTAAGGAAGATTTACCGGATGTTATCTTGTTCGATGCGGCCAAGGAAGAGTTACTCACTGTCCCCGACAAAAGACTTCCCCAAGAGCTCGCTGACTCGAGGCTCATCGGAACTTCTAATGGATGGGGATTTTTCTCTGACTTGTGCGACCGTTCCTTGTGTATCTCCGACCATTTGAACCCACTGGCTTCCAAGTCAAACCCCAAGGTGATTCCTCTGCCTCCTCTTACTTCTCTCTACACTTGCCAAACCCAAGTCTTCTGCAATGTGGCAATGTCCTCTTCTCCTTGCGATCATGAAGATTGGGTAGTTGCTGTCAAGTTCTTGGGCAGACAGCTTAGTCTCTGTAGACCCAATAGTGACTTGCGTTGGACTAACATCGTCACTCCTTTTACCTTCTTGAAAAACTCAAATCTGATGTATTCCAAGAGAGACCACATGTTCTACTTGCCTGCTCCTGGAAGCAACCACTTGTGCTCATGGGATCTCTACTTCAAGAAAGACGACAATCCTGAGTTCCATAAGTATTTGTATGACAACCGTCCCAAGCTTTCACAGTCCAAGCACGAGCTGTTGGATTCGTGTTCCAAGGCAGAACATTGGGTTGAGTCACCCTCAGGCGAACGTTTCCTAATCAAATGCTACTCATACGACTCTCAGCTTCTGGAGAGAGAGCCGGTATTCATGGTGTTTAGAGAGGAAGAGACAACGGAGAAGGGCACAATCATGCGTTACACAGAGGACATTGGAGATGTGTGCATCTTCATTTCAGAGACTGACCCTTTCTGCGTCGACGCTAGCTTGTGCCCTAGTCTAATCCCCAACTCCATCTATTTAATGGAATCTATCTTTGGTGTTTACGATATTGCCACCAGAAATATCCGTCATTTTGAAGACCAAGTTGAAGGGCCACCAAAACAAGAAGAGATTCAGTTTGCCTTACTCCCTTATTGGCTTCCTCCGATTTCTATCTAGCTCTATCTTCGATAGTTTCTAAGATATAACTCTATGACTCTATGCTCTCTCTTGACATTGTTAATTTACTATTTGTATAAGAAGATTGGTTAACTACTCTATGAATAGAATCTGAAAAGTGTGTGAACTTGCCAGCTCTGTAGTAAATTCAAAACATGTTGGTAATTGATGCTTTGTGTTACTTACTCACCATGCTTGGAGATGCTACATCTGTACAATTAAGTAAGAGCATTTTTAACTCGGTTTCTTTTTCTTGCTCTCTCTCTCAGTTTGTGCTCCAACCTAATTAAGAATGCGTACATATAAAACCTTTTCTATTCCCATTGGAGCTTAAGTTTGCAACTTCATTTCTTTCTTTACCATAACATTAAGACAGCTCCATAAATACAGTACCAAGATATTAGTTTGTAGCCATACGGTATAGGGGCTTGAACAAGGCTCGAACTGCTGATCGCATATGTATAGTTAGAAAATATAAAGCAAATGGTAATAAAGCATAGATCTAGCCCAATTGTCTACTCACACATTGTAAGAAAGCTGTATAGAGAAGTAAAGAGTATAAATAGAAGGAGAGTAGTAGAGAGAGTATTATCTTGAGAGATCATAAGGATTGTATAGGCAGTTAGAGAGCTTACTCTCTGTTGGTGGTTATGTTCTAGAGGACCCAGCCTCTATTCATAACAGCTACATGGATCATGGATGGCCTCTAGTTTCCATGTAGTCCACTCCTAGAGACTCGCAGGTTCTTTGGTTTGTAGAAACATTGATGAACCTGTTTGCCATTTGGCGTATCAGTTCCATAGAAACTATTCTACAAACTTCTCAGGATAGTATGGTAGCCTTTGAGGGTTAATTTCCCTTGGTTGGTTCATGGCCCGTATGTTTTTGAATGTTTCAGCATGTATCGAGTTGTGACAGTGAGAAGTCACAGTTGTGGAACTTGCATTTGATTCTGTAACAGGCCCTTGACAGAAGTCGGTGCACCTTTAGGAACTTGAAAATGATGGAATGTTGTGTCAGCGAGATTGTAAATACCAAACCCATGACTCATAAAATAGATGGAGTTAGGCTTGAGACCGGGGCACGAGCTCGCCTCGACGCAGAAAGCCTCGCTCTTTGAAAGGAATATGCACACATCTCCCATGTCCTCTGTGTAGCATATGTATCTTCCTTCTGTCGTCTCCTCCTCTCTAAACACCATGAACCGCCTTGTCGCGTAGTAAATTTTTTGACGACTCAATGAGAAGTAACCCTGTGCGTACCTGCACACAAGCAACATCAGCCGTTGAAACAGTCATACTTAGTAGAGTGTGTATACAATATACCATTTGACAAGAAAACGTTCGCCACTGGAGGCTGATTCCACCAAGTGTTCCGTCCTGCTACACACATCTAACAACCCCCACTCGGACTCAGCCAACTCGGGAAGATCGCGGAACAGCAACTGATGGAACTCAGGACTTTTGTTCTTCTCCAAGTGGAGATCCCATGAGTACAAGTTGTTGCCTCCAGGACCAGGCAAGTAGAATCTTTGGTCTCTCTTGGAATACATCAGATTTGAGGTTTCCAATTTTACCAAGCTCTCATCAGAGATTACCTCGAGGTTAGTCCAACGCATGTCACAATGGGGTCTACACAGACTGAGTTGTCTACCCAAGAACTTGATACCAACCACACAGTCTTCCTCAGAAGGAGAAGAAAAAAAGGAAAAACTTAGAACAACTATAAAATCTTGCCTCTTTAACTTTGGCATGGCTTGATACCAAAAAAAAGGAAAAAAACTTTGGCATAGGCTTGGCAACCAAGTTCTTTCTTTCCTCTTTCCCTATTTATTACTACACCTTGGACGGATGGACCCCACACAATTCTCAAGGCGTGAAACGTAAAAAGATGCAGGAAAAATGAGAAAACTATTGGGAGGTGCTCTTAGTTTTCACTTAATTATAAATTTATAACTAGAGGTGCTCTTATCACTTCATATCAGTATATCACCATCAAACTCACAATCAATATAGCATACAAACCAAAACCTAAATCAACTCTCCTTGTTATGAAGGCAAAGATGTGAAAGTTTACATGAGAACTCGAATATACAAGTCTGCGAATCCTGCAAGCTTAGCACGACCCAACAAAATGAATGTGTTTCAGGTTTGCCGCCCTCTGGAATGCACTTTAAGTAGCAAGAAAGAACAGAAACCAATTCTCCTGCTATGGTCTCTTCTGGTCAGCCAAATCTTCATGACGAATCAGACAATTCAGGCACCCAAGACCAGTTAAAGATACAGCTCAACAAAACATGTCAACAAGGATGTCTTCGAGAGTCAGTAGATACAATACATGCATATTAAAGGAGAATCCTAATGCAGAGGCAAAAGCTAGATATAACCCAACGCAAATATATTTAGCAAACGGTTTTTTTTTTTGGGGTCAAAATTTAGCAAACGGTTATAAAGCAAACATATAACCCAATTGTCTACTCACGCACTGTAATGAGTCTAAAGAATAAGTGGTAATAAAGCAGCAAGAAGCTAGAAGTTTCACAATATCTATAATCATCATCTTCAAAGTGTGTATGCTTGTTGAACAGAATAAAGAGACTCCAGATAATGTAAGAACTACACATTCACAATCAAACGAGGAGCTTTCGTCACTCGCAATATCGCATTGGTTTTGTAACATGCTAGCAATTATATTTCTCTGATCAAGATTTGGACTTTGTTTTCGATATATTCATAACATATGCCAGCTCGATAAAAGCGTCCACAAACAAGTAAGAAGTGCTTCGATCGCTCTTCTTGTAACAAGCTAATGTATACATTAAAACAAGGAGCAAGTCTATCCATTATCATCGATCACAACTCAAAAGAGAAGCTTGTTCATCTCTGAACTTTCCATCAATTTACATCGCTTTTATGCAAGATCCCAATTTTATTCCGACTGACAAAACTAAACCAATTCCACAATAAATAAAGAGGAAACTGTTTTGATCACAGACTTACTTATTTCAACTAGCTCTCGGATCCATCCCTTGCTGCCAAATGTAGACAAGCTCGTCCCAACCTGTGCTCGCCATTAGGCCTTCAACAAGAACACTCATGTCGATCCCAACAGCAAACTCAGTATGATGATCATAACGACCCACCAAAGCATCCTCCACCATATAGTCCCAAAGGCAGACAGTCATGTCGTAGGAGCAAGAAGCCATCAAATTCCTCCGATGCGGCGAGAATTTCACCTTCCTCACCGCGTATCCATGGCCATTGAGCACAGCCAACGGAACTCTGTAACTCCGCACGTCCCAGACCTTGATCGTCTTGTCCACTGAAGAAGTAGCTAAAATGCAATCGTCGTACTTGTTCCAGTCACAGGACAGTATCTCGAAATCGTGAGCAGGGATGATCATGGTGGATCCAGGTTCTCGGACATCCCAAATCCTCAGTGTACAGTCGCCCGAAGCAGATGCGAACACATCGCCGTGCTTAGGGTTCCAAATCGCTTGGTAAACGCAATACGCGTGTTCCTTAAAAGTCCTGATGCTCGCGGGGCGATCCATGGCCCAGAGCTTCACCGTATCGTCCCACGACGCAGTGAGAAAGGAATCCCGGCGCGTAGGATTGTAATCTACGGAGTGTACCTCACGCGCGTGCTCCTGGAAGGATCGAACCGGATTAGAGGGAGGAGGGAGAGCGGTGTCGTAAATCTTCACGGAGCCGTCACCGATGGCGGCGACGAGTACAGAGTCATGAGATTCCGACCAACAGACGTCGTATACAGCGTCTGCTGTATCGAACGCGACGGATTCGGCGACGCCGGGAGCTCCAGGAGAGAGCTCGAGCACATGGATCCGGCCGTTTCCGAGGATTCCGAAGTTCTGAGCAGTGGCGACGGCGAGGCGTGACTCGTAGAAGGGGCTGAATTTCACTGAGTAGCCGTTGAACGGCGCTTTGAACACCGGCATGGCTTCTCCGGCGAGTGTTTGGAATCAATCGAAGATTTGAGTCTTCTCGAAGATTCAACTATCTGATTCTGATCGGATAACGCCGATTTCTGCTTCCATTTCTGCTCATCGCGAAATTTTATTTTCCAATATTTCCAGAAATATAAATAATAAATTTTAATTATCCGGCTTTCTTATCGGTCCTTTTGGGCTAGAATTCGGCCCATTAGAATATTTCCGAGGTTGCATGAAACGGTGTCGTTTAGAATTTCGAGTTAGGGTTTTTTGGGGGTTTGGTTCTCACGGAGAAGCTTCATCGTCTCTTTCTCTCAATTTCATCGTTTCAGAGAGTGTGTGAGAGAAAATAGAATCTAGAGAGGAGAAGTGTTTCTTTGGAGTTATTTTCAATGGAAGATATCACGGAAGGAGTGAACAACATGAGCTTGGCCGTTGATGCCCAGAAGAAGAATCGGATTCAGGTTTCCAACACTAAGAAACCATTGTTCTTCTACGTCAATCTCGCCAAGGTACAAACCCTTAAAATTGATTGCTGAGAAATCTGTTTAAGCTTGAAATGTATGGATTCGAACTGTTCCTATTGAGTACTCTATTACTGTATGTCTGGAAATTTCCGTGATTGTTCATGTGAATATTTACCGCCTTTATACACTGTGATTTTGTTTTGTTTCAATTGAAAAATCCGTGCTATGATTCTATCTTCTAGAGACTTTATGAGTTATTTCTGTAAAATGGAAACATTTGAAACTGTTTGAATGGGTTTTTTGGTGGTGCTCTGTGTTGTTATGTGACTCTCTTATATCTTCGATTTAAGAATGTTTAATATCTTGGGTTTGCTAACATTTTCTGCTCCTTAGATTGATTAAACGTGTTTATGTTGTTGACCGTCTTTGGTTTTTTCACAGAGGTACATGCAGCAGTACACCGATGTCGAATTGTCTGCACTCGGAATGGGTAATGTTATTTGCTTCTCTCTCTTTATGATCTTGTGTAATCTTCTGGTTTTAAGCAATGTAACTGAGTTCATTAAATTCAAAGTTTCCAGAATAGCAATTTCCTTTTTATTGTCATGAGATAGAATCTTCATCTTTACCTTGTATTATCCGAGCTTTCTTTATTCGAAATGATTATTCTGGTTTCTCATCAAACATTAAATGTGCAGCCATTGCTACTGTTGTAACTGTCGCTGAGATATTGAAGAACAATGGCTTTGCTGTTGAAAAGAGTATGTTCTTCTCATTCTTGAATGAGCAAATGTTACAAGATACTTGAAATGATTCAGTGACTAAGTTTTGCTTATTTGGAAATTTGTTTCTTCTTATAGAGATCATGACCTCGACCGTGGATATCAAGGACGATTCAAGGGGACGTCCTGTGCAGAAAGCCAAGGTAGATTTTTGAATGATATCGTTTCAACACTACAAAGTATTCGAAAAATTGCTTAAGTTGTGAAGAATCAAGCTTTTCGTTCTGGGAAACTGCTATGTGATGTTGGCTAAATTTCCGACTTTACGACTTGTAGATTGAGATAACGCTCGCAAAGTCTGAGAAGTTTGATGAATTAATGGCTGCAGCCAATGAAGAGAAGGAGGCTGCAGAAGCTCAAGAGCAGAGCTGAAATGTTTTATGTTTTGCTGTCGACGATCTTGTTTCTTCGTTCCCTCTCTCTGCTTAATTTTAAAGACACTTTTATTTGTTATATTTCGTTAATTTTTGGTTCACTTTTGAATTTAATCTTGGATTGTGTTCTCTCTGTACCTGTGAACATTTTTATGCGAGGATCGCAGGAAGTAGAAAGATGGCTTCGTTGCATAGCATTTCCGAGTCATAGTTGTCACTGAAAAAAATTAAATTGAAATTTAAAATCATTTTCTTTCTCTTAAAATAATTTTTTTGCAAGATTTGGTATCTTGTTAATGAAAAATGTTGGTACTACATATATAAACAAAGTGGGATTTGGCTTAAGCACGACAAATTACCATCTATTGGGATGATTGAACATATTTGGATCCATTTGTGACAACATGCATTGAGGCTATATAAATAATCAAATTCTTTACCATTAAACGTTACCATACTAAAAGAAAAATAAGGTTGTTCCTTGCTAACTAATTACTTTGGTTCAAATTCTTAGCAGCGATAAACTATAGTGTATAATACTATACAAAGCTTTTTCCAAAAAAAAAAAAAAAAAAAAAAATGAAAAAGAAGCTGTCAATTTTTTAACTCCTAATTTTCCATTTGTAAATTGCAGTATGGGATGGGATTCCATCGCATGATGATAGTAGCTTTTCCACTTTAATTTATTGTTTTAATAATTATGTCTGAACAAAATAGTCAAGGCAGATTGATTTTTGAGTGATTGGATTGTGTGTATGATAATGGAAAGAAATAGAAATTAAGAGAATGACAATAGATGTTTTGTAATTCATTTTGTGCAAAATAAAAATATCCCACATCTACTCTTCTCTTTGTTCCTCTCACATATTTTTCATTCCTTTTTCTCGTCTAACACTTAAAACTATTTACCACCATTTTTTTGCCATCACCAATCAACAGTCAACACTGCTTTTTGTTTGGCTGGGTGATGGAAGCATGGTGGTGAACGGACACAAAGCTAGATCTCTTTATCGTGTTGCTAATGCTATTATTGTAACTGAACATATAAATATAATTCATTATATATATTATATATCATTATATCAACAAACAAAATGATAACATGTTTCATTGCTTTGTTAACATGTTAAAAACAAAAAGTATAGTGTTTATTTATTTTTGAAAATTTTCTTTCAAAAAGTATAGTTTCACGTGTAAGTGAATTGATTTACAAATAAACGTTCATCTAGTCGATCTAACGTATGATTTGCCTCATCTTCATCATTGCAGGAAAGAAAACCATCACCTCTATTTTGTTATTCGTTTTCGCCATAATCAAAGTATGTCCTCATAAAAAAAGTAATTAGTTCTTTATCAAAAAAAAAATAAAAAAAAGTAATTAGTTATGTTATACATATGTTTGTCGATATATTATAATATAGCATGTGAAACGAATACCAAAATCCTTATTAACCTAATTTTATATTTTTCTTTTGATATCTAACTAATAATTAGGTTTTGATTTAAAGAGTGAATAATTAATAGTGATAAATAGGTGAATTATTGGCATTTGGCATTTAGTAGCATGCTATTAGCAAGAAATACGACAACACAATAAGGTGTTTGAAAGCCGCCTGCTGACGAAGAGTATTCGTTAAGTAGCCAACCATTTTATCCCCTTAGTAAAAGTTAATAAAAAAACACCAAAATGAATTTACTAATCTTTCTTTTGCGTAATGGGAAATTTACCGCTTAGGTGGGGTTTCTCTAGTAAAGTTGATAATTATGGTTGTTTGAATTAAAAAAAAAAAAAAATAGAGTAATTCCATAAAATACCATACTTTTAAGTTTGTATTCTAAAAATACCACAACAATTTTATTTTTCCATAAATACCACCATTAGTTTATTGTTTCCAAAAATACCACAAAACTAAAACTAATTTTTAAGAGTTTAGAATTTAATTTTTTTGTTTGGATTCACTAATTTAAATTTAGGGTATGTTTTGAGGGTTATGGTTTAGTTTTGAAAGTTTAGGGTTTAGTTTTGAGGATTTAAGATTAAATTTAAGTTTTGTAGTATTTTTGGAAATTAAAACTAAAAATTGTATTTTTGGAAAAATAAACTTGTTGTGGTATTTTTGGAACACAAACTTAAAAATATGGTATTTTTGAGAATTGCCTTTAAAAATATTATAGATCTTATAAAACAAAAAAAGTTACATTTTTTCCTTTCATTATGTATACATATACTATATGGTATGGCATTACTTAAATAGTATAACATTAATTACTTCTCTAGCAATATCCAAACTCTCTCAAGTTATGAAGACAAGTGTGCACTTTTTTATTAAAATAAACTTTCTAGTACAAGTAACAACATACATTGATTGAAATAGCAAGTGTTAATTAGTTGGTGTTTATTTATTTATTCATTCTGAAGTTATTATCCTTAACAGACTCGAGCGATCTATTATAGAAGTAAATGATTGAAAATGATAGATAGAGTTGGTTGGGCCACAAATTCTTTGCTTCCATCATTCTCTAATGTGTCGGTCCACAACTTAAATTATTCCACAAAAATGCAAGTAAAACGGTCAAAAAGGCCTCATAATTGTATAAATTATATAATAATCAGTTATACGGTACACAGTGCTCAAAAAAAGGATTGTTTTCTCTATAACGAAAAAATGTCCAAAAAATAGAAAGTCACAAATAACCCGGTTTTGGTTTGGTTTGGTTCGGTTAAATTTCATTAAATAACCCACAACTTCTATAATGTAGATAGAGGCAAAATCGATGTTGACCAAAATACAAAATAGAAATGAATGAAATGCACCAATGACCTCGTGAGTCGTGACCCGTGACTATACCTTCCCTTCCCTTTTTCTCCTCTTCTTCCACGAGTCCCATCTTCATCTCCTTCATCTTCACGGCACACTCCCAAAAAGCTTACCTTCTCTCTCTCTTACGCTTACTCAACTCTCACACTCTTTAAAGTTTCTCAAGCCTCTTCCTATAATCCTCTCTCTCGCCGTGGACAACGATTCCTTCTTCTCCTCTTCCGCACTTTCAAGTAAGTTTCCTTTCTGCTTCTTCTGATCTGTGCTTTTCTTTCCGGTAACGTTTATCTCAATCCTTCTAGCTTAAACCGATTTTCCGAGTTTCGCTTTTCTGGAAATTTTGATTGTAGAATGGATTCGCTAGTAGACGAGGTTATTTTTAGTTGATTATCGATTGAATTTTCGGAGCGTTAATTTTTCCATAGATTATCTCAACTCTGTCTAAGTATCTAACTCTTGAACATGGTGGTTCTTCCTCCAAGTTCCAATAATTGATATCACGGGTCTGAATGTATTGAGTTGCATATGAATGATATTATTATGACTAGATTTCACTATTGATGCTACGTAGTATTATATAATCCCCAATTTTTTTTTCCTTGTGCGTATATATATTATATATTAAATTGAAGTTTCTAGTAGGAAAAGTTTACGCAGAGGTCTTCTCTTTTTGTTTGTTTCTACCTTCTTCAGATAATCCAGAGATAGAGATCATCTATATATGATTATTATATGGTTTTGTATGGATAGAATCCAGATTACTGAAAATAATTATGTTTGATTTTTGTTTTTCCAGATCTGTTCTAGAGAACTGGAATATCAAAAACCTGTTTTCCCCATCTGGTTCATCAATGAGTTTCATTGGTCTGTGAGCCTTTCCTAACAACTAAACTAGCTCTCTCTTGCATACTGAGTTCCTATGGCGGAGAGGAAACTGAACTTCGACGCACCTCTTCTTTCAACGAGGCGGATGCAGAACAAAGCTGTCTCTATGCGCAGAAACAAGACAAATGATTGTTCTTCTGTTCCAGTTCTTGTCTCAGAGATGGGTTTAGCTCAGGTTAATGAAGCTGGCTCTGTTCCGTTCACGTGGGAGCAAGCTCCTGGGAGATTAAAAGGAAATGATTTCAGACCTCAAGTATGTGATTCGACGCAGGAAGTCTTCACACCATGTCTTCCACCGGGGAAAGTGATGGAATTCTTTAAGTGTCCGATGGAGAAAGCCATTGATGGAAACCTTACAAGATTGCAGAGCTCAAAGGGTAAACAGGTTGAAGAATCAGAGGATGAAGATGATGTGTTTTCTGATGCCCGTGATACACTTTCTCCAAAGGACACGTTTTCTGTAAACCACAGCATAGGTGGTGTGAGTGGATATGGTGTTGTTGAGACGAAGAAACCACCAACTCTATCTGAGCCTGAGGATCGTCAATCTCGGGATTTCATGTTGAACCGTTTTTTACCAGCTGCCAAAGCCATGACTGTGGAGCAGCCTCATTATGCTTCGAATCGTAAACCATCGACTTTTATGCCTGAACCAACGATACAGATAAGAGATTTAGTACCCGAGGGGAAGCAACAAACTCCTAATAGGTATGATGAGTCTATTGTCTCACCTTATTATTACCACCAAGACATAGATGATGAAGAAAGCGAGGAGGATGATGAAGAACCTGAGTACGCGTATCTTTCAAAGAGAGGTTGTGGAATGTTGCCACAATTGTGTTTTAAAGACTCCCTAGGCATGTTGAAGACAGTGCCTGGTTTTAAAGCCAAACCCAACTCTCCAATAACATCTCCAAGCCAAGATCAAGTGAAGTTAAGCAAGGTTGCTCAACTCAAATCTCGATTCCAATCTGTAAAACAGGTTCCAGCTTTAGACTCCTTCCCTTCAACTCCTACTAGTTTCTTGTCAATTTAATTAGACACTCGCTGACTATTAACTCTTGTACATTTTCCAGCTGGCTCTTGGTTCAGTTTCTAAGGACAAGTTGGGTGGTAAAATTCAATCGCCGGTACACCCAAGCGTTGGGAAGAAGTTCAACTCTGAATCAAACCTGACTTCTGCTGCAACTAGGGCTTCATCTCCTTACAGACACTCTCGCTGTATGTCACCATTTCGCAGTACAGGTAACAGTTCTCCTTTTCACCCCGCGGGTTTCCCTGAGACTCGTAAGGAAACCGAGAACCTGAGAGCTAACAGGTTGAACAAGCATATTAGAAACATAAGCAGGTCTCAGGAATTACTCTGCCCAAAAAGCAACGGTTCGACTAGCTCTCTCTTGGAGAAGACAGTATATGTCGAAACCGAGAATTTTCCCATGACCAATAATGATCAGCATAAATCAAATGTCATGATTATTCCAGAGGAAGCAGGCAAGGCAGGAAAGAAACTGGATACTAATCTTGAGCTTGAAGCTTTTGAAAATATTAGTATTAGAAGTGGCAAAATGATGAATGGGGATGAGTTAGGAGAGATCAATAATAGTCGTTGTCGGTCTCCTCTTGCACCACCGTTGCCCAAAAAGCCTTCTGAATCTTGGCTTTTGCATAACCTGCCTTCTGTAACCTCTCAAATCCCTTCACGTAGATATCCGTTCAATCCCCAAAAGCAGGATCTTAAAGAAAACTCCAGGACTGTTACTAAGTGGGAAACTATTGTTAAGACTTCCTACATGCACAGAGATCATATCCGATATTCTGAAGTAAGCATCTCATGTTTGCACATTGAGAATACGCAAGCAAGGATTAACATATATAATATATAACCCCATCTTTGGTGTTTACTTCATCTTTTGCAGGAACTGATTGCTCTTGCTCATACATCTCATCAGTGAGAACTTGAAGCTTCTCGAGATGTGACCTCCCCAGGATCATCAGGTTTATACATACGTTTCAGCTTGATTAGTAGTTGCCGGATATAGTCATTTAATTCACCTCTGTTCATTCATGTGTTTTGCATCTGATGAAAAAATGTCACATAGATTACTACAAAACTTTACATGTACATTTATAAAATCCATTTTTATGAAATTTCATGGAGTAAAGCAAATATTAAAGCTTAAGATGATGAACAAAACAGTTAAATAGGGGAAGGCCGAGAAAGAATTTCCATTAAGCTCGTCTCTTATTTTACATATACAGATTATATGAGCAATCGACGAGAAACTGGCCCTATAATAACCAGCAAAAACT
Source organism: Kernera saxatilis (assembly GCA_900406395.1). Taxonomy (NCBI): domain Eukaryota; kingdom Viridiplantae; phylum Streptophyta; class Magnoliopsida; order Brassicales; family Brassicaceae; genus Kernera; species Kernera saxatilis. The sequence goes on along the minus strand of OVAY01000737.1, from coordinate 4,944 downwards.
GACTATTTTCCTTCTCTCATCTTCCTATCACTCACATTACAATAACACTTACATATATATACACACACACACACACACACACTGGGAGATTACGGAGATATTTTAGATTACAGAGATCGACGTGAATCATGGATATCTCCGTAATCTCTCAGAAATGCACCATCATCGCAGAACACTTGAAACCCCAACATAACAAAGAAAAATCAGTAGTAACAAAAGAATGTAATAATCGTGTTTCTTGTATTCTTGTTCTCAGCCTTCCTCGTTTTAGTATTCAGTATCAGATGGCAAATACATTGTTTCTTCTATACTACAACTTCTTCTTTTTCTTCTGCCGCTCGGTTGTGCATTAGTTTCTCTAGCTCCGGTCTGAGTTCTTTGTTGCAAAACTCTTCATACTCTTCTCTGTTTCCTCCTTTCTTCTTCACCTCCACCACCACAAGAGATGACGTCAGCTCAAATATCTCAGCCGCAATTGTCAAAGGCCCATTTGCTCCTTCTCTACAACCTTCTAACCTCAAACTCCATTCCTTCTTCCTCACCGTAAAGCTCACAACTTTCGCAATCTCCTCGAGTTTAGATATGATCTTTGAAACAGGAGCACCTGACAAAAACCTCGTCCCTTCTCCTCCTTCCTCAAACAAACCAGAGAGATCAAACCCGGAAGAGAATGATATAATGTCAAACGCGTTTAAGCTCGCGGGTCTTGGCATTGACCCGGTTCGCTTCACATCGAATTCCGCATCGCTCTCTGAAACCGTTGAAGACCGGCCAGATGAAGATGACTCTGCCTCCTCCTCCTCATCCTCATCTTCCCTACACAACTTATCGTCCTCGATGTAGAATTTGACATGCTTGAATCCTTTCTTGAACCATCTGTTCTTCATGATCTCAGGTATCGTAATCCGAGTATCCGGATTCGTATCGAGAAGCCGAGTCAACAACCGAACAAGATCCGATGAAAACCAACGAGGACACCGAAACTCCCCTTTGTAAATCTTCTTGTACATAGCCATTATGTTCTTATCATAAAACGGAATGTGACCAGCCATCAACACGAATAAGATCACTCCACAAGACCAAACATCGGCTTTCGCTGCGTCATACCCTTTCCGAGTCAAAACCTCCGGCGCAAGATAAGCCGGAGTCCCACAGAACGTATGGCAGAGACCGTCCTGCCGGAGCTGCTCTGCCACTGCACTGAGACCAAAGTCAGAGACTTTAAGGTTTCCTTTATTGTCTAAAAGCAGATTCTCCGGTTTGAGGTCACGGTGATAAACGCCTCGTCCATGGCAGAACGAGACGGAGGAGATCAGCTGCTGGAAATATCTCCTGGCTGTTTCCTCCGGCAAACGACCTTTAGCCACCTTGTTGAATAACTCACCGCCTCGAACATACTCCATTACGAAGTAAATCTTGGTCTTCGTCGCCATAACTTCGAATAGATGCACGATGTAAGGGTGACGGACGCGGCGTAGGATCGAGATCTCACGTTTAATGTGAGCAACCAAACCGCTCTTCATGATCTTCTCCTTGTCGATGACTTTAATGGCGACATTTTCGCCGGATTTGATGTTTTGGGCTAGATAGACCTTAGCGAAGGTTCCGTGGCCGAGAAGCTTCCCTAGCTCGTACTTCTCCATGAGAATAGAGTTTCGTGGGCTCCTCGGACTCCTTGGACTCTGTGGGCTAATGTTCCCATCTTTGTCTGTGTCTTTGATACCGATCCGACCAAGAAGATCTGTCACGTATTGTAGAGCATACGGCCTTTGCTGCGGTGGTGGTGGCGGCTGCGGTGGCTCTGGGATGACGGTGACCACCGGCGGTGGTGGAGCCAAGGCTTGAGCCATCCGTGACTAAAACACTTTTGGTTTCGGTTTTTTTTGTATTTGTGGGTTTTGGATGGTTGGTTTCTTCCGTTTGAGTTCTCTTGTTTGGTTGGTTTGCCAAACGTGAAAACGACCAAAAACGCGAAAAAGAAACAGAACGAAAATAAAAATAGGGTTTGGTTGTTTTGGCCGGTTGTTAATGTTTGCCTACTTCACCTAATTTTGTCTTTGTTTTATAACGGTTTTGGTTTGAATTATTATATGCTTTGCTAATTTGAAATGGTCTAAATCGTATTTATTGGAACATTTAATATCAATTGACTTCGAATTTATCATGATACCATTTTGTTTTTGCCAGCACATTTACACGTGTTCAAAATGAATTATCGTAGTAATATTAGATATCCAATAAAGCATCAAGATATTCCGTTATATAAATTAAAGGTCGCATAAACATATGACGTCTGTTCCAAGGTTTGTGAAGTTTACAAAAATTCAGTTTCAAAAAAAAAAAAAAAAAANTTTTAAAAAAAAAAAAAAAAAAAAAAAAGTTTACAAAAATTCGTTATAAAAATTATTATGTTACTGGCAACACTTGTTACGTTGCTGCAACATTCCCGCTACGATTGAAATGATTTGTAAAAAATGATGCTTACTTCTTGTGAGTTTCCAGAAATTTGTGGAAGTTTTTGAAATTATCTTTTAACAGAAAGTTATGTTCAACAAATGATGCTTACTTCTTTTTTTTTTTTTTCTCATAATCTTGTGTATTCTTTCTTTGACTCCTCTTAAAGGGATATCATTTGGAGCATACATAGAGTTTGAATACATATAGCTTATGCTATTGAGTAAATAATAATAGCTAGAAACACATGTGAACAGTGAATGAGGATTTTTGAAGGAGAGTGCTCTTATAAGTTGAAAAACTCGAACCATGTGCTGAGGTAGGTAACTGGCGACTGATGAGATGCAACACGATCTTCTCTGTCAAGGCCAGCTAGCAGCTTGCATTTGAGAGTTTGCTTGATTCCTTTGAGTAGCATTGACTGATGTTGATGAATACCTTGATGAATTCTTGCGTTTCTCTCTCTCCATAGCTCATAGATCACGGCTTGGAGTGTGAGTTTGCAAATGACATTGAGCTTCTGATTCCTTGATGGTGATTTGACCCAATTTATGGTTTGCTCTATGATCGTGGGTGGATTTAGCGATCGATGCGCGAAGCAGGTAGCTAGAATGTCGGAGCTGAATGTGCACTCAAAGAAAAGGTGAGCTCGACAATCTGAATTTGATGCACAGAAAAGACAGCTGCCAGGAACATTCAAACCCCATCTAAGCAGCTTGTCCCTTGTTGGCAATCGATCCCTTACCACAATCCAAGTGAAGAAGGCATGTTTGGGAATTTTTTGAGGGAACCAAACTGCTTTTGACCAGGGAACCGGTGGCGAGGGGGAAAATAAATGATGGTTACACAAATAAGTTTGTGTCGACTTGTGGGTAAAATTATGCTTATCATGGTGGTAAAATTTATGGTAAGTATCTGTCAATATTGTTAACCTTAGCAATATTCCGTTATCTAATCCGCAAAAAAAGGATTAGCAAACGGAAAAAGCAAAAAAATTTGAACACAATATAGGGTGCAAATGGTTGCAATTTTAGAGGAAAAAATCTAGAGGAAAAATAGTTTCTCCTCAATTTTTACCATTTAGGTGAAAAATGTAAAATTAAATATTCAGCCCATTTTTCGCTAGTTCGAATAACAAAGAAGAAAAATATGAGGAAAATTTTCCTCCACTAATTAGGAGAGGAACGAGCGTAACTGTTTTTTCTCTAGATTATTTAGGGCTTCGACTGGTGACCACCAAAAGAACAATAGTAACAAAAAAAAAGAAGAACAAAAAAAAAATGAAAAATAATCGGGAACATGAATGAAGAGGAACGAATGCAGAGAAAAAATTGAACAAAATGTCATAGTAAATGGTAACCAAAAAGATGAACAAATATTTAAAAATATATTTGACATATAAATTTAACAAAAAAATTAATGAACCACATTTAAATAATAAAAATATTAAAATTAATTTAGGTTTAATTTAAAGTTAATGTATGAATTTAATTTATAAATTTTATGTAAATTTAATTAATTATATTAGTAATTTAAATACATAATTTTAAATTTTATTTTAACATGATTTATTTTTAAAAAAAAAATTCTAAATTTATATAATTATCAATATGAGTTTAAAATAAAACCACAACATTAATTTAACATGAAATTATTTCTCAAAAATATTTTTTGATGATTATATAATAAAAATACTAAAGTTATTATATATAGTAATGTAAATCTTATCATAACAACTACTTTTAAAATTATTTAATAATAAAAAATAAATTTATTTATTGTTCCTCTTCAAAATTGTGGGAGGAACATTTTTGTTCTATAATTCCTAAAAAAAATAGGAATATTAGAGAATAGTGTAAGACCCACAATGAACAAAAATTACTTGTAAATGATATAATATTTGAAGAACATGAGATTCCTCATCATTCTTTTTCTTAAAAGTGGTCACCAATTATAGCGAGATTTTTTTTATTTTATTCCACTCAATCCAACTATTTGCACCCATAATAAATCAAAAACTCCAAATACTAGGTACGGACATTATTACCAATATCTTGATCCAAAATAAAATCTTCATGAGACGATATTAACAAATATACACCAATTATGAGCATCCAATAAGCACCACAACTTCTCCAACTTTAAGATTGGAAGAATGGTGCAAACAAAAAAAATAGATTTGAAGAAAATAATCGTTATTTCAATTCCGTTACCTGATATGAAATCAAGATTTCAGAAGAAAAAAGAGTAATTGCAATAAATGACTATAGATAATCTGAAAATTAGGTGAAAATTATTAATTCATTAAGTAACAGAGAGAAGAAAACTTATGCCAATTTTGTCCTTATCATCTGTGTACGATAAAAAAAAAATTAACAAGCTAAACATGTTAGATAAGATTTTATGGTGATAATTCTGACGTCGGAAGAAAAGAGTTAGATTTCGGCAAAAACTCCGATCAAATATCCGCAAAAGATTAACAAAAATTTT
>OVAY01000736.1:129-46425 GCA_900406395.1 Kernera saxatilis | reverse complement strand
TGGGTAGAAATACGCATATATAATGCCACCTCGTCATTACACGTGTCTGCTGAGTTATCCGCAATAACGGTTGACTAACGTCCGTTACCGACGACTGCAATTTACGCACAAATTAAAGAATTGAGGTATGTTTTTTGAATTTTTATGGCGTTTTGGAAAAAAACGACACTGGATCGTTGTTCTGGTAGAAAAAAATACCGGGCGAATTGTTTGGGTAAAAATACGGTTTTTTCCAATTTTTCATTGCATACAAAATAACCATCTGGAGTTTAAAACTTTCATTTAAAATAAATTTTAACATAAAAATCATGTGGAAAAATACCACTTACAGTGCTAAAATTGTTTGTTTGTGTTTGCATTTACGTTTTTGTTTAATGTGTTCTTTTTTATTTAAAATAAACCAACAACTTAAGCAGGTTAAGCAAATTGTAAATGTAAACGTCAAAAAGAAGAGGAAAAATAACCTTATGTGTGCGTTTACACTTTCCAGAATTATTTTATGAAAAACTTAAAATGTTTATACTTTAAAAATGTAAATTTTGTTAAAGGCTTTTCCTTTTTTCAAACTTCATTTGAAGCAATCGAAGGTAAAACAATAATGTTGGCAGATATATATATAGGTTACGTCAAAGTCCATCTAATCACATCTTTAAGAAAAAAAAAATTAGATAAACACATGTTATCGCGTATAAATAGAACATGGATGTGGCAATAAAAGCAAGCATTTGCAAGTTGAAGTGTAAAGGGTCTTTCTCTTGGTTAATTTGGATGTTGAAGGTTTTTTTAGGAATTAGTCACTTCTCACTTTTAAGATAAGTGGATTTTAATTTAGTTAGGGATTAGAGTGATTTAACTTTAAGAGAGTCAGGATCTTAGTGTGTCTCCATCTTTGTACTTTCTTTGTCCTGTTCTTAATTGGTTTACTGATAGAGTATAGGTTCAGTTACCTAATTAAGTTAATTAGCGTCACAACTATAAAAATTATTCTACCAATTAATTTACCGGGTTATACCATCAAATCCTTTGTTGGTCAACTATGATTTAAATGTACGAAATTGATGTTGACTTGAGAAACGATAAGAAGTCTCGTAATGAAAATTTAGAACGTCGAGGCTTGTGCGTGCTGAAGACGGGAAGGACTAAATTGAAATTAAAGTCTAAACTGGAACGGCAGGCAGTCTATTCATAAAATCTTGGGATCTTTTAAGCCGGAAAAGCTAACCGATCTAAACCAAAACTGAAAAGCCGATTCAGAAATCAACCTAACACTTAATTCAGCTTAGTTGGTTTGATTCTTTTTATTTCTAAAAAATTAAAACCAAACCTTAGTAAAAATAAAATTTGAAAACTTAATTAAGATTTATTTAACAATTTTTTGATAAGTAAAGCGATGATATTTGTTTCATACACTTACTTAAACTCTATATATATATATATGTATATATCTCTACTAATCAATAAACAATTGTTTAAATTAGAAATAATAATAATGTAATACTTGCTTCATTCTTTTTTTGTCAATATGGTGGACTAGACCACTTTTTTAGTTTTTTTTTATAGGAAAATAGAGTTGAACTTTGATGAAAAAATCCACATAATTAAATTGATTCACTTAACTAAAAGCATTTTCTCTTAAAATATATTTTCTATAAACCAATATGAATATTTGAAAGTCAAATTCGAGACTAATATGGAGACTTACAAATATAATGTGAATTTTACAGTAAAAAATAAGTGTCATGAATGTGATTTGATGTCCTCGCGCCAATAGGGACACCACGAAATTATATGGTCAAATGATTGTCTTCATCTTTTTTAGCAAGTGATGTCAAAATTCAAACTAATATATGAAGTATGTAATCTGTCTGTAAATTTTGCAGTACTGTCCAAAGAAATAGCGTTTAGTAGAAATCAACTGCTAATCTACGCCACGAGGAAAATGGCCACTGAATTGTCATCACTTGGTGGATTGACTTCATTCTTAATTCTAAAAAAATGGATGTCTTTGAATCAATTTATTATGGAAGGTAAGCTTGTGTTCAATCATTTATATATGCTTATCGTATATATTTCATCGATGTTAAATGGAAAACACCATGAATTGGTACGGGGACAATACATAGAGATCAACAAAGCACGTATGTATGTAATGTGAACATATATCGCAATGCATGCATGTATATGTACATCATCTATGCAAGAATGCATCAAAGACTCTCTTCAAACTTCAGATGTACATACACATGACATGGATGCATGAAACAATATCTTATAATGTATGGTATGGTTAGGTCGTGAAGGTATTATAGATAGTCTCATGTGTTATTAGTATCGAACTTAGGATAGAAATAAATCCTAACGATAACGAAAAATAATTGATTGATTAATTAACACACTAAGCTTATGGTAATACATAATTAATTAAGACTTTGGATTAATTAAAGGTTGCTAATCACGCGGTGAATTTAGTCTCTATAAAAGCAGTAGCTCACCTTCCACAACCCTCAATATCAACTCACCACATCCTTCTCTCAATACTCTCTCTCAATCCTTATTTTATATTCCTCTCTCTATCTATAAATTATATAAAACTCGATCGTGTGGATAGATAAATAAATAATAAAAAATGGAGAAAAGAGGAGGAAATAGTGGAGGTTCGGGATCATCAGGAGAAGCAGAGGTGAGAAAAGGACCATGGACGATGGAAGAAGATCTTATTCTTATCAACTATATCGCCAACCACGGCGATGGCGTTTGGAACTCTCTCGCCAAATCTGCAGGTTCATTTCATTTATTTTTAAAAACCAAATTTTAATTATAGTTAATCAATATAACAAATATACTTCTTTTTTTTTTTTGGTAAACAACAAATATACTTCTTTTACGTTGTATGTTAATATAATGAACTAGGGTTTCGTCATAAACATGCAAGGTATCATCATACAACAAACAATATTTTCTCTTGTACTTGTATATAGATATATACACATATAAATCATATTTCTTATCTATAACTTCAATTATTTTTTTATCAAAAAAAAAAATCATTTCTTTAATTAAAAAAAAAAGGAATAAGTGCTTTCTTATATTCGTATGTTGTTAAAGAACCGATATAAAAAAAAAATCCAAAGACGATTTCATGTGTAGATGCTCTAGTGATAAAATAAAAGTATGTAAGGTAATTAAAATACATCTAGAAGTGTTTTGACAAGCATTCATCTATATAATATACACGTATGTGCTAATTATAATTATGTGGATATGCACATATGCGTACGAGTCAATAATTGATTGTGATGATGAATGTTTAGGTCTAAAACGCACCGGAAAAAGTTGCCGACTCCGGTGGCTTAACTATCTTCGCCCCGACGTACGACGCGGAAACATCACGCCAGAGGAGCAACTTATCATCATGGAACTTCATGCTAAGTGGGGAAACAGGTTAGTTTTAATTTAAATAAATGAATGTATACAAACACATAGATACATATACACTATGTGTAACGAAAGAACAAAGGCAAAATCTTCGAACTTTGAATCGTTGATATACTCTTGAGGCTATATGCCACGTAGATCTTTGAAAAGACAATAAAGCAACGCATTTGGTGACTAAAGCAAAAAAGCGTTTAATTCCTTTGTGACAACCTTTGATCGAAGTTTGGTCTAAGCCGTCAGGTCTTAGTTTTTTGCACGTGTCGAATTTTTCTAACCAATAACATTGAACCTCGTGCTTTTTATCAAAAATAACATGAAAACCTCGTGCCTATTTCTCCCGAAACTCGTGGCTACATTTTTCCTGATTTTTGTTTTAAATGTTTTGTAAATTAAGAATATAAGTATCCGAAATTTTTCAAGTTACTTCCCACGTTTCTGAAGAATTTACGCGGCTTTATTTATTTCCTTGTCTGTTTGTTTTATCCGATTTCTATTTTTATTTGTTTTATATGTATAGAGCTGGAAAATATGGCCCAAGATTAATTACAAGGTACATGATTCTCTAATTCAATAAAAAAAATGTCGCGTTTTCTAAGTAAGTGCGATTTAGTTATCATATTATCAACTAAATCATTTTGGGTATATTAGTTACGGTAAGAGTATTATCTTAAATTAGACTTTCGAGTTTTTTTTCTTTATTACCTTTTTGTTGATTTTAAATTAGTTTCACTTTTCTTACTTATATCTCAACAATTTACTTCTTTTTTTATTTTAACATGCTTTTACCAAATCATAAATCTACAGTTTGTAAACCCTTTTAACAAGTTGACAAAAAAGAAAAAACTTTTTAACAAAAAAACAAAAGAGTAAAGCTTTCAACAAAAGAACAAGTGATATATAACCTTTATAAGACTTATTAGCACAAAAATTTATCAAGAAAATGAAAAAGATCCAAACATAGTACATGTATAATAAGTACAAAGGTAAAAAATCTCGTGACAAAAAGGAAAAGCATAATTGAAATAGACGCAAACCTTAATGTTTTGGCTTCATCTAGACGTACTTGGTATGATGCAGTCACGGATATAGACCTCTAACCCCACAACAATCATTAGCTCATCATATTAAACTTACAGTACACTACTAATTAAATACTGATGTCACTAATCAAGTAACTCTAATTAATTATATGATCAGGTGGTCGAAAATCGCGAAGCATCTTCCAGGAAGAACCGACAACGAGATCAAAAATTTCTGGAGGACAAGGATCCAAAAATACATCAAACAAACTGATGTGATAACAACAACAACATCATCCGTTGGATCTCATCAGAGCTCAGAAATCAACGATCAAGCTGCAAGCACGTCAAGTCATAATGTCTTCTGTACACAAGATCAAGCGATGGAGACTTATTCCCCTACAACGACGTCGTATCAACATACCAATATGGAATTCAACTATGGTAACTATTCGGCGCCTGCGACGACCGCGACAGAGGATTATCCAATACCGATGACCGTTGACGATCAAAGTGGTGAAAACTATTGGGGCATGGATGATATTTGGTCATCAATGCATTTGCTCAATGGTAATTGATTGATCAATAATAGTATATATCGATCGTTCGAAAAGAATATATGGAGTATTACTTTGAGAATTGTGATTTTTAGGAGTACTATATGATTAGTACGTGACATGTATATGGTTTTTGCCTCGTTGTTTAGAGGTTTGGGGTATAATTTATAGATAATATTAATATTTATCTAAATCCTTGATATATATTTTGAGCTTTATTGCACCCCGTTTGATGTTATACATAAATAAAACTGGAAGGGGTCGTTAATTTTTCGGATTTATATATGTACTAGTTAAATAATTTGTCTTATGAATGTTCGTGTGATGTATATATGAGAACACTAATTGATTAGTTTCACCTATGATTAGTTTATTTTAGATATGTGTAAATAATATATAATCCCTCTGTTCCATAGCAAGTGGTTTTGATCACAATATTAATAAAAAATAGAAAATCCGTTTATTATTTCTAAATATTGTTTAATTAAAAAAAACTTTAAAATTATATAGGAGGGAGTTTGGGAATATCTGCTGCTATAATTGCATAAAAACTAACAAAACATATCAATTTTCATAAAACAAAAAAATTAAGTTTGTACGTAACATGATGAATCTTTCTTGAAACAGAGAAATTAAAGTAATTGATTTCCGTTAATAAAAACAATTAATTATTGTTCGTAATCTAATACTCCAATTGTCGTAAGTTATGTTACACTGGATTCAGTAAATGATTGCGCCAATTATCGAAATGTACTTTTCTTTTAAGTTATTACTCCAAAGAAAAGTACAAGAAACTCGACCGATACGATTATCCATAAATTTAACCAATTGATATATAGCTACATTTATAGTAAACATATTCGTACAATTTATATTCCGAAATGTTAAAATAGAGTAATTAGACGGTTGAAAGAAAAAAGAGAGAAGCAGAACAATTATTTTAAACCTATGGTGAAATCGAGAGTCACCTTGATTGTTCGTCCATATATATATATAATATGCACACTGCACACACATACACATGAGTTAGGCGTGGGTATACATATACATGTGGATCGATGTATGTACTTATCACATGACGTACTCATCATGAAACATGCAGAACCTAATCTTACCAATTCAAATAAGACACGTGTCACATGAGGGCTATTAATAGATAAATGTTGGTACAGTTCTCGTTGCATTTATCCAACAATTTTTATCCATTTTTGGGCATCGCCATTCAACATGTAGAACTCGACGTGAGCCTAACTTCACGAACCAAAACCACAACCTTTAAGACGAAGATATCGACTTATTTTAAATAAAAGAACAATTTATTCAATAGTTTATTTTCATTGATATTTCTATCTATATATATTTCAAAGGCATAAATATTTACACAATTAAAAAAGAAAAAAAACCAACATGGGATGAAAAATATGATTCAACGAGCGTAAAGAATAATTGAACCGCAATTATATAGATTGATATGATAATAAATCCAAGAGGAATAGACTATATGACATATATTCGTAGAAATTTGGATATATATACATGTATTGGTTTATTATTTGTATAAATTGGGTAGGATAATTGGATATTAATTGGACATGATGTTAGGTCGGGAAGTGTAAGCACTATAGCAAGATGGCAAAAGCATTTAAGCTTTACCGAACTTCTTAACTTTAAGTCTTTAGCCTACTACACATTTTGTCCGAGTGAAGCACGTGTAGAGGATAAATCCAAGCTCTACTTCCTCTTCTCTATGCATTGGCTAGAATAGGAATACTTAACACTATTCAATTTTTTTTTTCTAACGGGCAATATATATAATTTATTTCTGAAATTTTTGCAAGGAACGAACCAATGAATGCATTATCTTTTTCTGAAACTATTTATAATTACGTGAAGTACTTTCAGCCTCAATAGACTTAAAGTAATGACTAATGAATGTAATAGGCCATGTCATATATCTCTACTATTTTATGTCTCTTAACATTCTTTTGATGAAAGATCTTTAACATAGTTTCTTAAAATGAAGGTTTGTCTGCTCATTGACTTGTCTAAATCTAAATATATGATCAAATATACATCTTAGATCAATCTAAACTTTAATATTATATGTAAAGATTCTATCTAACACTAATTGACACTAAATATAGTAACTTAATTATATCTAGATTGCATGCTACATTATAAGTATTTCTTATACATCTTGATGTGGAAGATAAGGAAACTAGTTACTTCATTCATTATGTTTATATTAGATTAAATCTCAACTATAATTTTGAATTCACAATGAGATATGGAGCCACATGTATATAATTTTATTAGGCCAACGTGTTTATCATGTGGGAATTGTCGACTTCCCATGTGAATTATAAAGGAGAAATCACATGGCGGGTCGGTCACAAACATACAAGTGGTTTAGAATTTTAAAATAAATTAATAAACGTGGAAGAATTGGGTTTTTTATCTTCTTCTTTTTTTTCTTTGCTTGTAGCATTGTTCTAGCCTTATGCCTTAGCTGTACTTTCTATACATAGCATAAACCATTTTCTTCCCGTCTCGATGAGTTTGACATATTTTAAATTTTATTTTGTTCAGTTAAGGCTGAAGTCGGCACATTAATTATCTAAGAAGATTTTGATTATTATCGAGTTATTAATTACATAAATTGTGATTACTGATAAAATCATTTACATGAAAAAGGACAATAAATTTGGTTCGCTATTGTTAGTTGTCTAAATAAACCCACAGCCATTAAACAAACTTTTTTGTTAATTTTTATCAAAAAAAAAAAAAACTTTTTTGCTAATTGTAAATGCAAATGAATATTAGAAACTGTTGTTTACGTTTCAGATTTACATCTACACTTACAAATATCTTTTGTAAAAACATAAAAATAGTGAATGTTAAAAAAAAAAATAAAAAAATAGTGTTTTTTTTTTCCTAATCGCACGCATAAATGTAACATATAAATTGATGTCTATAACAGACCTATGAATCAAAAACTAAATCGATCATGGCGTCTATAATCCAGAGGCTGATGCATGAGTCCAAAGTTGCTACTGCGAACCTCGTTCCTGAATTTGGGTGAACCTTCTTGATTGAATTGGATGTATCATTTATTTGACCATAACAAAATGTGTATAGTAATAATGTATATAGACTGCAAAGGTTAAATTAGATTGTCCAGGGTTTTGTGGTCAGGTGGTAAAGAATCGGATTTGGAACGCCAACACGTTTCAGGTTCGATCCACCTGCTACGTGAAACTATAACACATTGTTCCTGGACACTTACACGGATATGGACCCTTGTTTTATTTACCCCTAAATTATCAAAAAAAAAAAAAAAAAAATTAGATTTCGACCAAACAACTTTTGATTAAATATATATTACCCCACCCTCCTCCAATATTTATATTTTATTTTTTGTTGTTTTTTGCACTGTACTGTCTTAGTGCTTTTACCTTTACGGCCTGCATGTCAAATACGGCCCATATATATATTGGTAATAGAATCCAAAGGGTAAGCCCGATTGGTTTTTTTTTTTGGTGTTCTACATGACTACATCAGACTAATTTTTTTAATTTCTTTGTCTCGGTTCCTAAAGATATCAATACAATCCCATCACCCATCGCCATAAAATTAAATTACATAAGCGTGTTTCTGAAAAAAAATTCATAAATGTCTATAATATTAATAAATACAAAGGATAAGAAGATTATTGGTTTTAATTTTTTTTTATTTTAAGTGCAAAACATTTTGATTTTTGTTGATTTCATATACGTATCTTGCCATTCAATCACTAGTTTATGGGAGTATTAGCTGTATGAGCCACTTGGCGGTGATATGGATCATAAACTCCAATATAAGTCTACGATAAAAGCATCGTTTTGTCTATCGATATTATATAAATTATATTGTCTTTTTAACGTTTTGGATTTAATTCTCTGGCCATCATATCCTCATCTCGACCACACTTCCCAATACCAAACACCTCATGGTCTTGACACGTGGCTAACTATAATTTGTCATACCGTTTTGTTTTTAACATCTACTACAGGTCTACAATTTGTTTTTTTTTTGTTATATTTTTTTTTTGTATGTTTTGGGGTCAACAGTTATTTTGTTATATCCATCTTAAAATTTACAAGAGAATAGAAGTATGTATTTGGGGTTGGATTCCTGAAATCTTAGCATACGAAAAAGATAACAAAGTTTTGTTAAAGTTTTTTTTTTTTCAACTGGCTCATAGGTCCATTTTATCCCAATTTATTACTTATCAGATGAGTATTTTTATAACCAAATTTGTAAATATATTGTTAGATAAGACATGAAAACCCACATTAATATTTGCAATTGTTTAACTTAATAGATTAGCTACATGATACATCACATTTTTTTAATAATAAGATTTTTAAAGCATAAATATAAATATACTTTGCTATTGATGTATGAAAAAGTTTATCTCATGACATTTTTTGTATCATTCAATCAAATTCTACTTGATGCATCAATGAATTAATTTGTCGGGTCGCTCTAAACATAACGGTTTTCAAGTTTTGAAATTAGATAAATCTAAAATATTATTAATCTGTTAAACACATACATACTTTTAGTTGTACAATTCCATTCTATACCATTTTAGTATTTTACCAATGATGATGGGCCAAGCAAGTCGTGCAAGGAAAGAGCTAAGATGGGTCCCACTATCATAAATTGTCCAGAAATGGACGGCCCAGATCTAGTGTAATCCTTTTGAACTTAATCTTTACCTTTTGTTATTTAGGAAGTCAAAGAGGGGTACAATTGTAAATCGAACAATACAGTCGTCGAATATCATTCACTGGTGGAAAAGATCCGATAACAGAAAATATTTCTATTCTGTGCCTCAAAAAATTATTTTCTCGGGAAAATTAAAAAAAATTCCATTCACTAAATTACATATAGATTTTTGCCATGTTTAGGATTTTCGCGAGAAAGTAGAGAGAAAAATAAGCGTCATGGGAAGAGCGTTCGTGTATGTAATTCTCGGAGGAGGTGTTGCTGCTGGTTATGCAGCTCTCGAATTCACGCGTAGAGGTGTCTCCGATGGCGAACTCTGCATCATTTCCGAAGAACCCGTAAGCACCCGAAATCTCTCTCTTTCTTGAATAAATTTGAATTTTTATTGTTTGATAGCGAGATGAGATAATTCGTGCTTTGCTTTTCCTTTCTTGTTGTTCTTGGTGGGTCCTTTATCGCTTCATCCGGGAAAGTATTTATTAGCTCTCACCTGAAATTTTTCACTCTGATTTTGAGTGACTCTGTAGCTGGTTTTTACTATCAGCAGTTTTGGGATTCTTAGTGTTGATGGAAAGTTTCTTTTGACCTCGCTTTGGATTTGGTCGTTTGATGGTTATTAGCTTGAAATTGATTAGGCTCGTCTTTGTCTCTTAGGGTATAATGCTACTATACGTACTTGATGTGGATTTTTGAAATTCTGTGCATCGAGTCTTAATTGCAATTCATGGTTGGAATTCTGGTAAGGAGGAACAGGGAGATCCTATGTTTGTTTCGCTCTGTCGATAATTTGCTTCGGTATTTGCTTTTTCTCTAGGTCGCACCATATGAGAGGCCCGCGTTAAGCAAAGGTTTTCTGCTGCCAGAAGGTAAGAGAAACCTGGTAGCTTGCGTTTTCTGCTTTTAGAGTTAGGGGAAGCTAAGATGTATAGACAGTTCTCAAGAAATAGGGAATTGAGTTATAGGTCACTCATTAGGCTCTGTAAGGGTTAATCCACGATCTTATCTGCAGCTCCTGCACGGCTTCCTTCTTTCCACACTTGTGTTGGGGCTAATGATGAGAAGCTCACCCTGAAATGGTACAAGGAACATGGTAATTACATTTGCACTTTTGATTTTGAGAAAGTACTACTTTACTTGGGCTATGACTATGAGAGTAAGTTTTGACAATTTTGTGAAATGCTTTTGTCAGGAATTGAATTAGTCCTTGGAACTCGTGTTAAGTCTGTTGATGTGAGGAGGAAGACTCTTTTATCAAGCACCGGGGAGACTATAAGTTACAAATTCTTGATCATTGCAACAGGTGCCAGGGTATGGGTTGTACAATAATATATATGATTTTGTTTTTCCATAAGAGTGTGTGCGGGTGAGAAAATGCCATTAACTTATATGATATTAATGGTTTTGCAATACTGGAACGTCTGTTAGATGCTGTGAACACTGATATGGCAACTCTGCTTAATCCTGAACAGTGCTAAAGGAATTTGTGCTCTTTTAAAGCTTAGAGCTTTGAACTGCTAAAGCCGTGGCCTTATTCTTGTCACATGTGGCTTATGCAAGCAGGCGTTGAAGCTCGAAGAATTTGGGGTGGAAGGCTCAGATGCTGAAAATGTTTGTTACTTACGAGATATGGGCGATGCAAATAGGCTTGCCACTGCGATCCAATCAAGCTCCAATGGGAATGCTGTTGTTATAGGAGGTGGCTATATCGGCATGGAGTGTGCTGCATCTTTAGTGATCAACAAAATCAATGTGACCATGGTTTTTCCAGAGGCTCACTGCAGTAAGTACTTATCGATTATTACTCAACTTACATGTAAAAGAGAAAGCTGGTGTCTGTGTGGTTGGCTTGACCTTTTTCAGTTTGTTATGACAGTGGCACGTCTCTTTACGCCCAAGATTGCAAGTTTGTATGAAGAATACTACAGGGCGAAAGGAGTGAAATTCATCAAAGGAACGGTTTTGACATCATTTGAGTTTGACTCGAATAAAAAGGTTAGATAAGCTTGAGATTCAACTTGGAAGATGTCTGGTACTTGCATCTATATATAGAACTAAAAGATGGAAAGAATCAATAGAACAACAGATCCAATGAAGAAACTATGAAATCTTGTGCATTATTCTGTGTTTGATATGAGCTTTTTGGGATTTCGATTTGCAGGTCACGGCGGTTAATCTCAAAGATGGGAACCAGTTACCAGCAGATTTGGTTGTTGTTGGAATCGGAATACGACCAAACACAAGCTTGTTTGAAGGACAGCTAACAATAGAGAAAGGAGGGATAAAAGTGAACAGCAAAATGCAGTCAAGTGACAGCTCGGTGTATGCAATAGGCGACGTAGCTACATTTCCAGTGAAACTATTTGGCGAAATGAGGAGGCTTGAGCATGTGGACTCGGCCAGGAAATCTGCACGGCATGCAGTTTCAGCCATCATGGAGCCAGAAAAGACCGGAGAATTTGACTACTTGCCGTTTTTCTACTCAAGGGTCTTTGCCTTCTCGTGGCAGTTCTACGGAGACCCTGTAGGTGAAGTTGTGCACTTTGGGGAGTATGAAGACGGCAAATCATTTGGAGCGTATTGGGTGAAAAAGGGTGAGGTTGTTGGGTCATTTCTTGAAGGAGGGACTAAAGAAGAATATGAAACTATCTCAAAGGCGACACAATTGAAACCAGCTGTGACTGATTTGGAAGAATTGGGAAGAGAAGGACTGGGGTTTGCTCAGACCGTGGTGAGTCAGCAAAAAGTTGAGGAAGTTGAGGATGTTCCAAGCTCTGAGATGGCGAGGCAGTCTTCAAGAGTGGTGACGATGGAGAAGCCTTTGCATTTATGGCATGCGGCGACTGGAGTTGTTGTTGCTGCATCTGTGGCTGCGTTTGCGTTTTGGTATGGGAGGAGACGCCGTAGATGGTGAAAACCGCAATTGGGTGAGGGAGAAATCTAAACTAGTCGATGTGATTACATTGGTATACGATTATTATATGCTTCTTTTGAACTAAAGAATGTTTCCACCTACAGACTTTGAAGCCCTTTAATGCTAGATTGATATTTTGTCGAGAGATCGTGTAAATATGGCGTAAATATGTTTTTGATAATGATAAAAATAGAGTTAATAACATAAAATGGCAAGTTTGCACAATGAGGGCGTTTGGTCTAGTGGTATGATTCTCGCTTTGGGTGCGAGAGGTCCCGAGTTCGATTCTCGGAACGCCCCATTTTCATTTTTTAACACCAACGTGAATATAGGCGCATGATAGCAGGCCTACGCATTGTTTTTTATTTGTCGAAATTACCCCTTATCCTTGGTTTTTCTATCCTCATCTTCTTCCATCTCACGTACAATTAAGCAAACACATATTCAGTGAGACACAAAACAAATCCGAAGAAGCCAAAGAGTGAAAATGGCAGCGACGACTCTATCCATCGCATCCACAATCCGTTGCTCGTCTTATCCCACTCCCGCTTCCGCCCATGGCTTTCCTTCCCGACCCATCGCAATCGAATTTCCCTTTCGTCTTGGTACTTCTTCTTCTTCTTCCACATTGACCCACCGTGCAACCCACCTCCGTCCCCTTGCCGCCGTCGAAGCTCCGGAGAAAATCGAGAAGATTGGATCCGACATCTCGTCTCTGACCCTCGAAGAAGCCCGCATCCTCGTCGATTACCTCCAGGATAAGTTCGGCGTTTCGCCACTCTCTTTAGCCCCTGCTGCAGCGGCTGTGGCTGCTCCGGGCGACGGTGCTGGTGCGGCGGCTGTTGTGGAGGAGCAGACCGAATTCGATGTGGTTATCAACGAAGTGCCCAGCAGTTCGCGTATTGCAGTGATCAAAGCGGTAAGGGCTTTGACTAGCTTGGCATTGAAGGAAGCGAAGGAGCTCATCGAAGGGTTGCCGAAGAAGTTCAAGGAAGGCGTGACCAAGGATGAAGCAGAAGAAGCAAAGAAGCAGCTTGAAGAAGCTGGCGCCAAGGTATCCATTGCTTAAGTTTTTTAAAAAATCGGAAATTATAAAGTGTTGTTCTTTTCTGGAATTTTATGGATCTTTTTTGTGTTGTTTAGCATAGTTTGCATCTGTAATTGTTGATTCAGCTTTGATAAATTATTGTAATTTGAATCAATTTGGTTTCCCGGAACTGATTAAGCCATCGTCGCGTGCTTCGTTAGCTGCAGATAACATGTTTGTTGAAATGCCTAGCTTCACATAAGAAATGAGAGAGTCACTCATTCACAGACGAAGTTAGGAGACATATAGGTGCTTAGCTGCTAATGGTTTCGTTTTCAATTTGGTGTTTGTGTTTTTTTCTTTCTTTTTTACAAAAAGCTGATTTATATAGTATATATAGAAAAATAGGTTCGAACCTCGAAATCACGTTTTGGTGACAAAGAAGTAAAATAAAATATTTTAGCGTCGATCCATAGAACTGTCTAAACAAGCATTGGTTAAATTTCGCTAAGCAAATTGGTACTAAAACAGTTTGCCATTTTTTACTATGTGAGACATGGATGATGTTCAAAGTACAATCAAAGTCACTATATAAGGTAGCTTGGTGGTACCTAACATAGTTGCTTAATTGGATATCTTTACCAATCATATAAAGCATAACGAAGAAAGATTTGATCGACTAGAAGAAACGAACACATTCTTTTTTTTTTTTTTTTTAATGAATGTTAAATTGTTATTCATGCCAAATAACCTTTTGTACAATAAATGTTTCTTTGTTTGAGAAAAATAATTAGAAAAATAAAACAGAGAGCATATTGAAAAACAGAGCTAAAGCTTCTTCGAGTGAGCAGTTAAGGAGTTTGTGCAGCAAGCCACACGCACATGTCTTCGTCGTATCTCTGATTCCCCATGTTTCGGATAGAGCTGAGCCGGTTTCGCACCATCTTGTCTACAACTACAAGTTTAATGATCTTTGATGTTGGAAGAGGAGACTCACCATGCCGTCGTCCGTTCCGTTCTCTCCATATGTGATAGAGCGTTGTTTAAAAGACATACCGCATGAGGAAGGTATGGAGCTTCCCTTGATCTGAGGTCTGAAACGAACACATTCTCTAAAGCGGAGAAAGCCTTTCTTGATCATCAGGGACGCATCGGCGCTTCCAGTGATCACATGGTTCTCCTATGTAATCACCATACGAAACCTCAACAATGATATATGATCATTTGGTGATAAAATACGGGCATACCGTAAATGCACAAGAAGAGAATATGGTCACAAGATTTGCACATCTGATCCTACCAGTAGTGCCACAGCACATGCATTGGCACTACTGTTTTTACCAGTGGCAATAGGAGTAACTTTCTCAATCAAAACTAAGACAACAATCAAAAGAAGTGAGCAATTTTAAATGGCAAAAACCATCAAAAAGATAAGTTCATGAAAATCGTCACTACCGTCATAAAGTCAAACGATATACAATCAAAACAAAGATGCTAGTAGACATTCTGAGTGTCCACTCTTCCGCTAGTAGACACTCTGAGTGTGTTTGTAGGAGAAGTGCTCAAGTAGCTATAGTTAGCAATGTACATCTTTAAAATGCTTATTTACAACGTTATATAAGACTACCGATGCCAAAACACAAACAACAAAAACAAAAAAAAAAAGTATTCTAGAAGCTGTAAAAGGTTAGGTGTCCATCATATCAAACATTATTAGAAGTTTAGAACACGAGGCTACCAAGTGGTTACATGGTATACATTTCTTCTGAATTAAAAGTTATCTATATTAGAGACGACGCATCATATCAATATGGGCGTTTGGTCTAGTGGTATGATTCTCGCTTTGGGTGCGAGAGGTCCCGAGTTCGATTCTCGGAACGCCCCTTTTTTTCACTTAAGTCTCAAAGGTGTACATGCGCATGATAGCAAGCGTACGCATTATATTTTAATTCTCTAAAATACCCCTTATCCTTGGTTGTTCTATCCTCTATCTTCATCTTTCCTACAAACACACTCAGAGAGACACACAAAACAAATCCCCAAGAGGAAGCGTGAAAATGGCAGCGACGACTTTGTCCATCGCAACCTCAATCCGTTCCTCATCTTCTCCCACTCTCGCCTCCGCTCATGGCTTCCTTTCTCGACCCACCGCAATCGAATTTCCGTCTCGTTTTGGTGCTTCTTCTTCCACACTCAGCCACCGTGCAATCAACCTCCGTCCCATTTCCGCCGTCGAAGCTCCGGAGAAAATCGAGAAGATTGGATCCGACATCTCGTCTCTGACCCTCGAAGAAGCCCGCATCCTCGTCGACTACCTCCAGGACAAGTTCGGTGTCTCGCCACTCTCTTTAGCCCCTGCTGCAGCGGCTGTGGCTGCTCCGGGCGACGGTGCTGGTGCGGCGGCTGTTGTGGAGGAGCAGACCGAATTCGATGTGGTTATCAACGAAGTGCCCAGCAGTTCGCGTATTGCAGTGATCAAAGCTGTGAGGGCTTTGACTAGCTTGGCCTTAAAGGAGGCTAAGGAGCTCATCGAAGGGTTGCCGAAGAAGTTCAAGGAAGGCGTGACCAAGGATGAAGCAGAAGAAGCCAAGAAGCAGCTTGAAGAAGCTGGCGCTAAGGTTTCCATTGCTTAAGTTTTAACAATCGGAAGTAAAAAGAAATTGTTTTTTTTTCGGAATTTCATGGATCTTTTTGTGTTTTTAGTATAGTTTGCGTTGGAATTGATGATTAAGCATTGAGAAATTGTTGTAATTTGAATCAATTTCGTTTCCCGTTACCGGTTTAGCCTCCGACGCTTGCTTCGCTAGATGCACATAACATGTTTGTTGAAATGCCTAGCTCAAAAGAAGAAATAAGACAGAACATAACCAACACTCTCTCACGTGGTATATAAAAAAATTGGTCGAGTTTCGTTATCGGGTTAGGTGTCAATGGACTAAAGGAATATGGCTAATTGTTGTGTTTGCATATAAATCTGATATTTTTTTTATAAACTTGCTCTACCTAAATCGTAAATCCCCGAACGCAAAACTCGGATGGTGAAAAGAAAGGAGAGGTAGACAAATTGTTTGACATTTTTCTGTGTTTTGACTTATTGAGAATAAATTTTGTAGATGTCAGAAAGCAAGAGTTTTTAATGTTGTTAATAACGTACGATAAAACAAAATCGAAACGAATCAGAAGAAACAAGATAAGGCAAAGCAAATGTATTAATCACAAATTTACCTTTTTTCCCTTCTTATTTTCTCGAGAGGGAAAAACGAAAAGTGGAAAACTTTGCGCCGCAGGAAACGAGGAAGAGGTGATTCTAGATTCGCTGCTCGAAATACCAAAGTTCCCGCTTCTCCTTTGGTAATTTTCTTTTTCTTCCCAAGGTGTAAAATTTGCGTGTTTTCTCCTGTAAAAAACCCTTTTTTTTTTGGTTCTCTAAAGTTCATTATTGTTCGTTGCGAGTACAAGTTTAATGTTGATTTTTGTATCATTGTTGTTTTCAGAATGTTTAGTTTGCTTTTGCTGTAGTCTAGGTTGTGTTGAGAGAAGGAGAAGATTCTTCTGGTTCGATGGGAAATTTTGTAACGACCGGTTCTAGGGTTTCTGAAAACGGAGAACGAGCTGTTTTAGGTCATTTGGACGGTGATTCTGACGAAAAATTGAAGGAAAGCGATGTTAAGATGGAGAGTGTTAACGACTGTGAACCAATCGAAGATTATGTGATGAGTGAAGCTTCTTCGCTGCTTAATACGAAGCACAATTTCAGAGATGATTCCCAAGAAGAAGAGGAGATTGACAACGATGAAGAAGAAGAGAATGTGTTCCATGTGGGAGATTTTGTTTGGGGAGAAGAAGTCAATTGTCATCAATGGTGGCCTGGGAAGATTTATTATTCTTCAGATGCTTCAGACTTGGCTTTGAAGCAAATGCAGAAAGGTAAATTACTTGTGGCGTACTTTGGGAATGAGACGTTTGCTTGGTGCGATCCATTGCAATTGAAACCGTTTCTAGAGAATTTTAAAGGGCTTTCGAAGATGAGTGATTCTAGAAGCTTTCTCAGTGCTGTGGAAGAAGCTGTGGGAGAGATTGGTGAACATGTTGAGCATTTCTTGGTTTGTGATGAGGCTCTGGTTAGTCGTGTAGCTGTGAATTCTGGAATAAAGGAAGGAGTTCTTGTCCCTGATGTTAGAAGAGAGATTGTATTGTCATTGGTGCTCGAAAATCCTGGAATAGTTCTTGAAGATGTTAAAAGCCTTGCGAAGACGGTTAGTTTTAGTGATTTGCTAGAGATTGAGGTTTTGAAGAGGAAAATATCTGCGTTTTATCGGTTTAAAGGAAGGTTTGGTTTAGTTAAATATGATGAAGATAGATATATCATAGGACTTGAACACAAAGACGATGAAGATGCTCTGAATCGTGACAATTCTTCTTGCCAGAGATCATTAAGAAAGTGCTCTGGGCTTCCAAGAAAAAAGAGGAAATTGGTGATGAAGATAAAGGTAATCTTGTTGATGTAGCAACCACTGGCTCTACTACTTTGAATAGGAGAAGATTGAGTGAAATTTATAAGATTGAACACTCTGATCTCAAGCAAGTGGAAGATATTAGTAATGGGAAAAGTTTGTCGTCGAGGAAGAGGAAGAACAAAGGGGTTTGGAGGATGATGATGATGATGGGATTGAGAAAAGAGAAGAGTCAAATGACTCAAACCATTTAGAAGAGAGTGAGAAGAAAAAGGATTCGGGTATCGTGGATTTATCAACACCATTGGCTTCACTCTGCAAAAAGATAAGGGTTGATGTTTCTTCAAGTGTTGAAAGGAACAATGGAAATGGCGAGACTATAGTGCAAACAGGGAAAAGAGAGAGGAAGAAAAGCAAGTATCTTTCGCCTGAATACATGACAGATTTTAGTTGTAGAGCGAGAAAGAGCAAAATAGAGTCTGAATCAAGTCGGATCCGAGTTTCAGAGCGAACGACGATGAATGCTGCTGAAAAAGCCATCGATTTTGTTAGATTGGGAGCTACACCAGAGGAAATACTAGATCTTATCCGTGCAGCTGCTCTTGGTACACAATACTTAAAAGACTTTAATAGCTCGTGTGACATGATAACAGAGTTTGTGTCCATTTATCGAAGCTTTACACATCATGATGGGGCCAATAACAAGAGAAACATTTCAGATGAGAATATGCAGCCTGAAGTGAAGCAGCAAGTAGTGGATGAGAAAGATCAAACCAGAAATGAACCGAATGAGACAGTAGAGAAGAACAAGAGAATAGTTGAGAAGCAATTTTCAGGTGTTGAGCTACTTATTAAGACTGGTTTTGGTACTCTGCCTTCAAAAGATGATTTGATCAAAACATACAAAAAGTTTGGAGCTTTGGACAAAGAGAGAAGCTATATGTTGGAGGATAACTCTTGCGCACGCGTTGCCTTCTTGAATGAATCTAATGGAGAAGAAGCCTTTTACAAGTCATTAGAGAAATGCCCATTTGCTACTACTTCCACCGTTACATTCAAGCTCAAGTATCCTTCTTCTGATTCACTTGTAAATGAGAAGAAGGAAGGTGAAGCCAGAAAGGGCGTAATGGAAATCGAGTGTTTGAAAAAGAAGCTTGGGGAGATGAGAGCATTGCTGGATCAAACGGAGGGAGAGATAACAAAAGAACTGAAGATGAAACTTGAAGACAAATCAAGAAACTTGCTGGACAAGGTAAGCAAGATGATTGTTCGCACCTCTTAAGTCTTTAATCAGGATGTTTGTTTATTAGTTGAAGACTTTAGCTTTTAGGAGACAAAAGGTTTTAAAGCCTGAGACTACTTTATGCAGAACAAAAACTGCATATTTATTTACCTTTTTGTCATGCGGTTCCTTTTTTAGGCCCAATGGGCCTTTGGTCTTAAACTTGTGATAACTAATAACTGAAAATAAAGTTGCGCAAATAACCTAACACTGTAACCCGCTAAACGAGAAACGCTTTAATGGGCTTTTTAATGAATAAGCCCATTACGTATCTATAAATAGGGTTCATGCTTCTACTGCTTTTCCATCATTGACTGATTCAAAACCCTAATTCTTATACCTCTTTCTCCGCCGTTTGTAGCTTCTTTTTTTTATTTATGATCTTTGTGATGTTTTTTGTTTTTCTCGTGTGTTATTGATGATGGCGAGGATGAATAATGCTTAAATTTCTGACACCTCTTGTATGAGAAGAGTCTGATAAACTCTTCGTTGAGCACATTATGCAAAACTCTGAGCCTTTTTTTTTTCTTAAAATTTTTGGTATTCGGTTCTGTTTATTCGGGAATTGATCCGTAGATGATCTTCGCATCTACTTTTGATCTTCTTTTTGAGTTCTTTTGTTTTTGTTGTTTTAAAAAAGACGAATTTGGATGTGGAATTGGGAAGGGTGCGATGATTGTAAAAGTAATTCCTCGTACTGAAAGCCATTGGCTTGATAGACTCACATTACACCCATAGAATATGAGCACTACCCCTTTTCTTCCATTCGATTTCTTTCTTTCACTTTGATTCTTAATAAGCTTCGTAGGTGTGTCTTCTACTGATGTTTTCTATCGTAAATTAATCAGATCATTGGATTTTTGTGGTTTTCTTCTACCATAGGATTTAGATCCAGTGATCACTGTTTTTAACTGAGGTTGCTTCTCCAAATACCAATTTTTGTTTTTCAATTGTTGCATAGCCTTGGTTTCAAATTCGGACAAATTGAAATTGTCGTTAGAGAAATAATAACATGTTTTGAATTGTTCTGTTGTTGTCTTCTTGAATGTATCTAATGGAAATCGAGTGTTTGCAAGAGAATCTTAAGAGAATTGTTGTATTAATCAGTGGGATTGGGATTGGGATTGGGATTACGGAACAAGTGAATATAGAACTTGAAGATTAGTCGATAAAAGCTTGTTATTCCTGATTTAGAAAGCAAGTTGTTGGTTTTGGCGAGGATGATTATTGCTTAATTATTTCTGACACCTCTTGTATGAGAAGAGTCTCACGAACTCTTCCTTGAGCAGATTATGCAAAACTCTGAGCCTCCATTTTTTCTTAACACTATTTCGTTGAATTCTTGTATATTAGTTTTTTTTTTTTAATATGTTTTACGTAATTTGCAGAAGAAAATTTGATTTGTAATTTGGTTGGGTGCGAGAGACTCATATTACACCCATAGAATATGTTAAATCACTCATTTTTTGGCACTTTCATAAAAAAAGCTATTCATTGCCATTCTCACCTACTGTGTAGTTGCAGAGGACACATGAAAACAAGAAAATTTCAATTTAAACGAAAAAAATTTATATGATGTCAACAAGTTAATAATTATTCCAAAGGCCTCTATTTGGAACACTAACAATCTCTTAATTTCAAAGAACATGAAAGACAATACTTCTTCGACAAAAGAGAAGAAAGTCTGTTTTAGGCATAATTGACAGAATTAAAAAGTTTGTTTTAGGTCTTAATCAAGACAGTTTATCGGAGACTTTGACAAAAGAGAAGAAAGTCTTCTGTTGGATAAGCTAAACGGTGTCGTACTTGTCCCCTCGAATCTTGTGTAGATTGATTCCCGTTTCTTTGGCCAATTCCTCTGCTTCGTATTCTCGCGTTATAACCTTATCGTAACAAAGGTACCTGCCAAACGCGCCCTTATTCATTTCCTCGTATACTCGCACGTGCGCTTTTGCAAGCGTGTTAACATCCACGCTGGCTAGTACTCCGTTTCCATACATCTCCTCGGCTCCTATATACACAATTACAAATTTTCTAATAAAAAAATTACACTTTTGGTAAGAAGAGATACATGTTCTCTAATAAATTTTGAACAACTCTGATCATCATTTTTTTTGTACTTTTTATCCGAATTAAATAATTATATATAACACATTTCAATTTTTTTCAGTGCTGTAGTTTTTTTCTTTTTGCAAATTTTGTATGCATTTAGCTTTCCTAATGCATTACCATATCTTCACATAACCAGGGGAAATATCAAATAATCTCCGAAGCTAGTGAAAAATGAAGTTTTTTTGCCACTTAGAACAGTTACAAGTCAGTAGCCAAATGATAATAACATAACAATTACTAATATGTGTATGTGGTTGTGGATTATACATGTAGTATAATGTAAACTTGTAAATAACAAATTACCTTTGAGATAAGCAATGGTAGGGGTAGGATTGTGGTGAAGTATGTTAGAGGAAGTGATGAGAGCAGCACATATTGTTGAGACTTTGAATCCTTTATTTTCTGCTATTTTCCATGCAATTTTCTCTGCTTTGAGTTTTCCTATTGCATACCACAGCTTCACAAACATTCCATAAATCAGCCAACAATTAGCCAGATAAATTAACGAATGATAATAAATAAACAATTAAAAAATAACATAAACAAAAATTGATGAGGGAACGAAAATTACCTTTTTATCCTTGCAGAGGGACTCATCGCTCCAGCTAGAGTGATCAATCACAGAAGAGGAGTCGAACTGCATGCCGTTTTGCCACAGGCAAGCTAATAAGGAAGAGGTCATGAGGCATCTCCTCACCGATTGCGTCATCGTACACGCGTTCATCACGTTCTCACTAACCTTTGCTTCTATCTCAGCCATATATTTCTACAAACATAAAAAGTACATTTTAATAACTACAAAATGTGTTCACGACTTTCATTTAATGCAAAAACGATGTACGATCGCTATATTCCAACGTATACAAATAAATGCCCCAATGTAATAGCCGTATATATGTATTTGCTTTCAAGTATCGATAGAAGGAATATGCAAACTGTATACAAACTCTACCGTATTATAATCAGGGTCGAGTAATATATTTGGAAAGTTATAGTCCTATAACTAGGCCTGGCATTTCGGATATTTGGTTCGGTTTTGGATAGGATCCGATCGATTCTTAGTCTTTTGGGTAGAAGGGTTTTAGACCTCTTTAGATACCGATTAAATTACGATTCGGTTCCAATCGGTTTCGGGTCGGTTCGGTTCTTTGAACTGAGAACCATATTTTACCCGAAAAAATTCGGATTCAGTTCGGTTTGGGTATATCTTATTCGAAATACCTAAAATATATCTGAAAATCCAAAAATATATCTAAAATATATGAAAATATATATAAAAATCCGAAAAAAACTAAAAACAAATATTCAAAAATATCAAAATATATCTGAAAACTCGATAAATTTTTTAAAATATATATAAAATACCAAAAAATATATCCATAATACCAAAAAAAAACTAATATATTTAATATTTTCGAATAATTCGGGTATCGGTTCGGTTCGGATATTATATGATACCCACGGATCCTCAAATGTTTTATCCATCGGGTAAATTACCCCTTATCCGAAACCGAACCGAACCGGGTATTTCAAGTCGGTTCCGGATAAGGGGTAATTTACCCGATGGATAAAACATTTGAAGATCTATGGGTTTTGGTTCGGATTTTTGGTTCCGGATAAAAATCCCAACCCTATCTATAACATTAGTGACAGATAGATCTTGAAAAAGATTCAATTTGTCGGTGTCTACGAAACTAGAATCGATATACGAATAATAAATATATATTATGTAATATATTTCGAGAAAAAAAAAAACAAACTCTAAAAATAAAATAATAAGACGTGGAAGGTAAAGAAAGAGAGCTCACGGAGTAGCCAGAGACGCCGGAGGGATCTATGAAACCGGAAGTGTGGAAAACGCCGTTACACCCGTCAAATGCATCAACTAAGCTCTCTGTTTCCGATAACTTCGCCGTCACAGCTTGGATTCTCCCGTGAAACGTAGCCGTTGCATCCCTCATCACCCTCAGTTTTTCGAAGTCATCTACATATATGGTTCAGGCCGACAAAATAATAAATCATACAAAATTTAATATTATAAAAACACAAAACAAATGATAAACCCAAAAAATAGTTAGAATTTTACGAACACATGGTTTAGTAAGCTTATCATTCATGTTCTTTTTCTTATAATGAATGAAATATCATGAATAATATATCCGTATTACCTGGGCCATTGACGATGACGCGGACGGTGTAGCCATGAAGCAAGAGACGTTCTGCAATGGCTCGGCCAAGAAATGTGAGACCGTCCGTTATACAGACAACCTTAGCATTGTCTTCGTCAAGATCGTAACCATATACGGAGTCTGACCGTTTGAACCATTTTTCATCTTCTTTTCTTCTGTTAGTCACGGTGGAGAGGGCAACGGCGGAGCTTAGCTCCACAAGCTCGGCTTCATAGTTCTCTGGCTTAGGGGGGATTCTCATAATTATTATTAATCCTATCTTTGTTTTGTTTATTTTGGTGAAGCAGTAGACGGAAATGATTCGAATTTAAAGGTGAGCAAAAGGATTTAGTACGGTCTATTACAAGTGGCTGTTCAGCTCGGCTTGGCTTACATCTGCTGTAACTACAGTCAAATAATACGTGTGGATATTGGCCTTTATTTTAAACTTTCTTTTTCTTTTTCAATTATCTAGTTTACACTATGGATTTTTCGGAATCACAAATTTGGCAGTATTTGACATTTTGTAATTCAATATCTTTTTGGTAATAGGTGAATTTCATTATTAAAAAAAATATGTTACTTATCCAAAAAAATATAAGAAATTAATAAAATAAAAATTATAAATTTGACAAAAACTATCGAATAAACATAAAATACAATATTTTAAATTTAATCATAATTAATTTGATTAATAGTTTAGAAATATAACGAGTTTTCATACATCTCAATATTTTAATACAAACAAAATAAATAAATATGTAATACGTAGAATATATAATATTAGATTTTATCAAATCCAATCCATTTAAATTAAATCATTCTGCCTCTGAAATTTGTGCTTGGTCAAAAACTTTGTACAATCCAAGTTTTTGGACAAAGAAATAATTTAAAAGTTAACAGTAAGTTGGTCAAAAACATTACAATAATCACTAAGATCAACAAACTTCAGCCGAGCCGAGCCGAGCCGAGCCGAGTATATAGTAGCGCCTCACGGCCCTCACCTTTTGAATGACCCCTAACCTGCGGAGGTAGTTGACATGCCTGTGAGACAGTCACATTTATGAGGTTCCACGTGTCATCTTTACATTGGATTATTCAGCAAAACTGCCACGAACATTCATCACAATTAGTATCATGTATGGGGACCATCATGTATGAGAAGATTGCGAACTAGGAGAAGCCACGTGCGAAATAGCAAGTGGGTCTAATGGGCTTGGGAATCCTTTTGACAGAAATCAAAGCCCACCAAAATTCTAATTTTATTTTTCTAGTATATTCAAAGTTTTTTTTGTTCGTTTCTTAAAATCTGTAAAAGTTATTAATGTTGTCTTTTAAAAAATTAATTAACAAAGAAATGTATTATCAACGATGAGTAGACGAGGCTGGTAGGTGTTGAATCCGTGTTACATTTAAATTTTAAAATAAACATAAATTCCATAATAGTAACAGTTTTTACTTTTATTACTCAAGTTGCAACTTACGTGAGCGATTGCAGCATTTTATCTATACTATTTTCGTTTTTTTTTTTGCTTTTTCTTTAATTATCATCTCAACGATGTACCAAACCGAATTTGTGACAACCACCGATTGTATAATTTAGCCAGAAAAGTGGAAAACAAAGCTAGAAAAACGTTTCGATAATTAATCATTAATACGATAAGATATCGCCACGTGTCATAATGTCACGTTGGACTCGTCGAAGACCGACAAATGTCAGCAGTTCCCCGTACTGGCAAAGAAAGAACAAAAAACAACAGAGGAAAAACTGAACAGACAAATATTACATTAAAAAAAAAAGATAAGATAAAGACATAAGAAAATGTTAGAAGAAAAGTGAAATTAAAAAAATTAAGAAATTTGGGGAAATGCTCTGGTCTCGTCCTTCTCTACTGTCGTTTACTTACGAAAGAGGCAAAGTTGAGAAGTGCTCGGAGCAAGCACACACTCTTCTCTTTAGGATCTTTGCTTTCTTTTAGGTTTTTTTCTCCTCTCTCTCTCTCTCTCTGCAAGGAATTAGATCTTGGGAACACTTGGGACCAAGTAAGGGATCTTTCAGACAAATGATTTTTTTTTTTTTTTTATATGTGTACTTTTTTTTTGAAATTGATAGTTACTGTTCAGTGCAGCTTCTAGATTTCATTATCCCTTATTTTGATTTTATTTTATTTTTCTCTTTTTAATAGAGATTCTAGCTGATTCTCCTCAGCTAATACTACATTTCGAGACGCGCGGTAAATTTATCAGCGATGGATTTGTGATCTGTTGTTGAAGTAGTTGTGGAATTTTCCGAGAAAATGTTATTTTTCGTGTTGAGAACGGAATCTCCTTTTTCGTTTTGTGGATTTTGAGAAAACAAGAAGTGATAAAGAGAAGTTAGGCTCTTGTGTTTGATTTCTAGAGAATTTTTGTCTCTCTAAGTGAAGAAGATCTATTTTCAAGATGGCTGGAGAGAGGAGAAAAGGAGGGATGCGTTTGAGTAAATTATATTCTTTCAAGTGTTTTAAGCCTTTCTCTAGAGAAGATCATTCCCAGATTGGGTCAAGAGGTTACTCAAGAGTTGTGTTCTGTAATGATCCCGATAATCCTGAGGCTCTTCAGCTTAATTACAGAGGGAATTATGTATCAACCACTAAGTACACAGCTGCTAATTTCATCCCAAAGTCTCTGTTTGAGCAGTTTAGAAGAGTTGCAAATATATACTTCCTCGTCGTTGCTTTTGTTTCCTTTAGCCCTTTGGCTCCTTACACCGCTCCAAGTGTTCTTGCACCGCTCTTAATTGTGATCGGTGCTACAATGGTCAAAGAAGGTGTTGAAGATTGGAGGAGAAGGAAACAAGTATGGGTTTTGTTATGTATAAATGCATATGGTGTTTTAGATTAGGATCTTGATTTTTTATGATGATTTTTATGTTCATTTGTTTTAGGATATTGAAGCCAACAATAGGAAAGTAGTTTGTGGTAAAGACGGCACATTTAGCGAAACGAAGTGGAAAAATCTCCGAGTTGGTGATCTTGTGAAGGTTCACAAGGATGAATATTTTCCAGCTGATCTTCTTCTTCTTTCATCTAGCTACGAAGATGGGATTTGCTATGTTGAAACAATGAATCTCGACGGGGAGACTAATTTGAAGCTAAAGCACGCGTTGGAGATCACATCCGATGACGAAGAGTCTATCAAGAATTTCAGGGCGGTGATCAAATGTGAGGATCCAAACGAGCATCTCTATTCCTTTGTAGGAACACTTCACTTTGAAGGAAAGCAATATCCTCTCTCTCCTCAGCAGATGCTCTTGAGAGATTCGAAGCTGAAAAACACTGATTACATCCACGGCGTAGTCATTTTCACTGGTCATGACACCAAAGTGATGCAGAACGCTACTGATCCCCCTTCCAAGAGGAGTAAGATCGAGAAGAAAATGGACAAGATCGTTTACATCCTCTTCAGTATCTTGATTGTGATAGCGTTTACTGGATCTGTGTTCTTCGGGATCATAACGAGAAGAGATCTCAGTGATAATGGGAAGCTAAGTAGATGGTATCTTAGACCGGATTCGACTACTGTTTTTTACGACCCTCGGAGAGCGGTTCCTGCTGCTTTCTTTCATTTCTTGACCGCTCTAATGCTATATGGTTACTTAATTCCGATATCGTTATACGTGTCAATCGAGGTTGTGAAGGTCTTGCAGAGTATTTTCATCAACCAAGACCAAGAGATGTACCACGAGGAAACAGACAGGCCTGCTCGTGCAAGGACGTCTAATCTCAATGAAGAACTCGGTCAGGTCGATACCATTCTCTCGGATAAAACAGGTACTCTGACTTGCAACTCAATGGAGTTTGTGAAATGTTCCATCGCTGGAACTGCTTATGGGCGTGGTATGACGGAAGTAGAAATGGCCCTGAGAAAGCAAAAGGGTATTACACCTCAAGAAGAAGCTGTTGATGATTCTTTATCCGTTAAGGAGATAAAAGCGAACTCGACAAAGTCGGTTAAAGGCTTTAACTTCTGGGATGAGAGAATAGTCGATGGACAATGGATTAATCAACCAAATGCAGAACTCATCCAGAAGTTTTTCCGGGTATTGGCTATTTGCCACACAGCTATCCCTGATGTGAACAGTGATACTGGAGAAATCACTTATGAAGCTGAGTCTCCCGACGAAGCGGCTTTTGTCATAGCTTCTCGAGAGCTTGGATTTGAATTCTTTGCAAGGTCTCAAACTAATATTTCCTTGCACGAAATTGACCACATGACCGGTGAAAAAGTAGACAGGTAAATCGAAGCGCTGAGTCTTTCATTTTGGCCTAACATGAAAATACTACAACATTTCTAAAGTTATCACATTTTTACTAAATGTTCAGAGTTTATGAGCTTCTTCATGTCCTAGAATTCAGCAGTTCACGCAAAAGAATGTCGGTAATTGTGCGAAATCCAGAAAATCGGTTACTGTTGCTTTCAAAAGGCGCAGACAGGTTAATACTTTTTTGTTTTTCTTACCGGAGAAGCTCAAATCTTAAAATAACCACATATAATTCAATGGAAAATATCTTCTTCTGTCATGTGTTTCAGTGTAATGTTTGAAAGACTTGCGAAACACGGACGCCAAAATGAGAGAGAGACAAAGGAACACATCAAGAGGTATGCGGAGGCAGGTTTAAGAACCTTGGTGATTACATACAGAGAAATCGATGAAGAAGAGTACGGAACCTGGGAAGAGGAGTTTCTGAAAGCCAAAACTTTGGTCACTGAAGATAGAGATGCTTTAATCGATGCAGCTGCTGACAAAATTGAGAAGGATTTGATTCTTCTTGGCTCTACTGCTGTGGAAGACAAACTCCAGAAGGGTGTAAGTATAACAAAAACACAATAGGTTGCTTTTTTTTTTTCAGTTTCTGCTGTGGTAAGATTGAGAAGGATTTGGTTCTTCTTGGACTTACTTTTTGTTGTTTTCTTTTCTTTTTTATTGTTAACAGGTTCCAGATTGTATTGACAAGTTATCTCAGGCTGGGGTCAAGATATGGGTTTTAACAGGGGATAAGACAGAAACCGCAATAAATATCGGGTATTTTTAGACTTATATTTTTCTCTTTATTATCATTTTTTTCTGTCAAAGTTAAAATGTATTAAGCTGTGATATTGTTGACAGATATGCTTGTAGTCTCTTAAGAGAAGGCATGAAAAAGATTTTGATAACTCTAGATTCACCTGACATTGAAGCCTTAGAAAAACAAGGAGACAAAGATGCTTTTGCAAAGGTAGTTTCTTTTTCTTGTTTTGCTGTGCACATAACTTTAAAATTTTTGACTTTTTATGTTTATGGGAAATGATGAGAATTTTTATTTTTTTTGTTTGTTTGTTGATAGGCTTGTTTTCAGAGTATTAAAAAACAGTTACGAGAAGGAATGTCACAAACTGCCACAGCAACGGATAATTCAGCTAATGAAAATCCGGAAATGTTTGGTTTAGTGATTGATGGAAAGTCCTTAACTTTTGCATTGGACAAGAAGCTGGAGAAGGAGTTCTTGGAACTTGCGAGTCGATGTAATTCTGTTATATGTTGCCGGTCTTCACCAAAACAAAAGGCTCTCGTAAGATTTGTGTCACCACTACTTTTCATTCTGTTTTCACTTGTCTTTACACATTGAAGTAATCTGATTGATAGACATAGAATATATATATATGTTAGGTTACAAGATTGGTAAAAAGCGGGACAGGTAGAACAACACTGGCCATTGGAGATGGCGCAAATGATGTTGGAATGCTTCAGGAAGCAGACATTGGAGTCGGTATAAGTGGTGCCGAAGGAATGCAGGTAACAGATATTGCTTAGCTCTTCTTCTACTTACTATGAAATGATCATTAGAGCTCTGAAGTTTTCTGTTACAGGCGGTGATGGCTAGTGATTTTGCGATTGCTCAGTTTCGGTTTCTGGAACGTTTGTTGCTTGTTCACGGCCATTGGTGTTATAGACGAATAGCAATGATGGTAAAAAGCTTTAAAAACTCAGTTATTTACTCAATATTCTCGGGTGTCTAATCCAGTTTCCGGTTCTGCTTGTATTTTTGAACAAAAAACATTTCTGCTTATATATGTGAAATTCAGATATGCTACTTCTTCTACAAGAACCTCACATTCGGGTTCACGCTATTTTGGTACGAAGCCTATGCTTCATTCTCTGGAAAACCAGCTTATAACGATTGGTACATGTCGTGCTACAACGTCTTCTTCACTTCACTTCCTGTCATCGCCCTCGGAGTCTTCGATCAAGATGTCTCTGCTCGCCTTTGTCTCAAGGTAAAGAATTTTCTCTCTCCCTCTCTCTCGATTAAAAATCACATCACTTTGCGTTTCTTGATTTTTGTTTTCGGCAGTATCCGTTACTCTACCAAGAAGGAGTACAGAACATATTATTCAGCTGGGAACGGATCCTCGGTTGGATGTTGAACGGAATCATAAGCTCGATGATCATTTTCTTCCTCACAATCAACACGATGGCGGCTCAAGCTTTTCGGATCGATGGCCAAGTAGTTGATTACTCGGTTCTCGGAGTCACAATGTACTCTTCGGTGGTCTGGACGGTGAATTGCCAAATGGCGATTTCGATAAACTACTTCACTTGGATCCAACATTGCTTCATTTGGGGAAGCATAGGGTTCTGGTATCTGTTTCTTGTCGTCTACGGTTCTCTTCCTCCAACATTCTCCACAACCGCGTTTCAGGTCCTGGTCGAGACCTCAGCGCCGAGTCCGATGTGTTGGCTCACTCTTGTCCTTGTCGTGTTCTCTGCTCTCTTGCCGTATTTCTCTTACAGGGCGTTTCAGATCAAGTTCAGACCAATGTACCACGATATTATTGTTGAACAGAGGAGAACCGAACAGCCGGAGACTGCGACGAGGACGAGTGCGGTTTCCGGTGAGCTTCCGGTGCAAGTTGAGTTTACTTTGCATCATCTTAGGGCAAATTTGTCGAGACGAGATTCTTGGAATTGATTCGTATTTTACGCAACTTAGCTTCGTTTTATGATTTTGTAAATATACGAGGAGATGTGAGTGAATTCTTGTAGCTATACTTTTGCAATTACAAAGTAGTTCCCATATTTGGTAATTTTATTATTTTTATGACTTATGAGCGTGGAAACATTATTATGGTAACGTTAGTGGCCAAATAAAAAGTTGTATAAGAGAAGAAAAATAATAAGCAATTTCGTTGTTTGATTCTATGACAGTCGCAATTTACTTACTATTTCCTCAGTCAACGTTGTCTTTTCTTAATGCGTGATATGTTAAATAGCATTTGATATTGACAATTACGCTAAACAATAATTAACTAATGTTATAAATTCTATAACATTTAATCCGCGTATAGTGTGACGATTTGGTCTAATGGTGGAAGAAAAAA
This sequence comes from Kernera saxatilis, assembly GCA_900406395.1. Lineage (NCBI taxonomy): Eukaryota > Viridiplantae > Streptophyta > Magnoliopsida > Brassicales > Brassicaceae > Kernera > Kernera saxatilis. The sequence continues at coordinate 15,286 of OVAY01000736.1, read as the reverse complement.
AATGTAAAAATCCTAGATTTGATTCTGATAGCTATTCAAGTCAAGTTAGCTTCGCTCATAAGACTTCGTCAAGGAAAGTGATATCGAGATCTAGAAGTATTATACGTATATACACACATGTACATATACGTGCCCCATGTGAATCGTATTTCTGATAGCAGGATCGAATTTATTGCTTTCAATTTATATTTTGCGTTAATAAATTGAAACAAAAATAAATAATTTCGAACCTTCGTTTTCGGGAAGCTAAGATTTTAAAAATAAAAATAACAAAAATTGATGCAACGCAGCAGCCCCATGATTCATGATTCTTCTTGATTTGTCAGCAATTACGTATCCATTTCCTTATAATGGCTGCTTGGACTACAATTCAACTTTTCAAACACACATACATCACATAAGAAAACCAATAATTAATTGGCCTTAAATTAAAAAAAATATTACTTAAATATGGGTGCTAAAGTAATTAGACGTAAGCGGTGATTTATGCTTATATATTCGCCATGTTTATCATGAAGATATAATATCCATGTATTGAAAAATTATGAAACTCATTTCTTTAACAAAAAAAAGAAACTCTTTTATTTGGCAAAACAATTCTGCCGGTATTTTACTTTCTCAATCAAAATAATTGATACACGTTATATGCATCATATAAAATTAAAATTACCCGATTCTACTAATTATGCCAAAACTACAAACTTCGTCCGAATGATATGATACCGTTCATTTCTCTTCCTGCCAAATATTCAAACGGATGATTAATTTACCATGTAAATCCAAACTACAAAACATTCCGATCATAATTCAAATTACAAATATAAATTACAAATTTCCATTACAATCTCTTGTTCCAATATAAACTTTCAGTCGATATTTTGAGAGGATCTTATACGATGGGTCCAGAAATTAAAAATTGTCTCTTTTATTTTTTGTCTTCAGAGGAGTATTTATTTAACCATAATTTTCTAGCTTGAACCATAATTAATTAGAGCTGAAAATGAAATATATCAGTGTCAACTGATATTTAATGTATTAAAAAAAAAATCTACAACCAAAACTTCTGGATCAAGTAGCGGGATACGCTTCTAGAAAGTCCACGTTATACTTGATATATAGTTTTGATGCAATGACACATTAAGCAAGCTTTCACTTAATTACTGAAATTGCCATTTCCATGTGCCCAACCGCTTCTCCTATATATACGGCTGTTTACAGAAGATGACAAAAAAACGCCATTAAAGAAAACCTCTCTCACGCTCTTTTCGTTTGTCAACTGTAAAACCCGGAGAGAGAGAGAGAGATAAGGAAGAGAAGAGCCCAATTTCTCAGAAATGGAGAAAGATGATGACTACAGTGCCTCCACGGCGTCGCTTTCACCTAGCTTCAGTACTTACTCCGGCGATCGACTCGCCGAGATCGCCGAACGAGTTGGTGGCGATGTTTACAGGGAGAAAGGAGACGACGAATTCGAGTTTGTGATGGCGTCTTCTTCCGGCGACGGTGGATTAGTATTCCCGGTTTTCGATCAGAATCTCGTCTCCGAAACCTCCGCCGTGGAACCTGAAGCTGTTTCGCCGGAAGTGGTTGTGACTCCGTTAAAGGATCTGTTCCTCCGCGAGCGCAACGATCAGACGCCACCGCAACAGACTTATCCATCGTCATCGGACGAGGAGGAGGAAGAGGATGAGCTTGACGCGATCCCGAGCGAGATCTACTGTCCATGGACGCCGGCGAGATCCACGGCGGAGATGTCACCGAGCGGAGGTTGCAGAAAGAGCAAATCGACTGGATCGTCTTCCACATCGTCATGGTCGACGAAACGGTGGAGAATCAGAGATCTACTCAAGAGAAGTCACAGCGACGGGAAACAGTCACTTAAATTCCTGAATTCAAGCTCCATTAACAACAACAGAGACGAATCTTCTTCGAAGAACAAGGAGACGGTACTGAAGAAGAAGGAGAAGGAGAGAGTATCAGCACATGAGAAATTCTACTTGAGGAACAAAGCAATCAAGGAAGAAGACAAGAGAAAATCATATCTACCGTACAAGCAAGATCTCGTTGGACTTTTCTCCAACATTAATCGATACGGAAAAGCTTTTCCTCCGTTCTGATCCAACAACAATGGATAAAGTCATCTCCTCTCTTTGGATCTATTCGGCAAAATTAGAGTTTTTTTTTTTGCTTTCTTTAAATAAATCTTTTTCCCAGAAGAAAACACATGCGATTTTACATTCGTATCTAATAAACTATAATATCTCATAGTTTGTGAAAGATGTAGATGGGTATTTAATAATTACATCTTTAAATTATTAAATTTCCTGGGATTTGTACAAAGTTTTGATGAACTAAGTTTCATCATGTTCATATGATGTTGTATTTTTTTTATAATTTGGGTGCAGGATTTGATGTAAATATAGTTGCAGATATTAAAAAATTGACAATATATAGAAAAAAACGTTGCAAGTTGGGTGTTTTTAAGTGTGCACTTGATGTGTATGTTTGTTCAGGAAGATATAATAATGGATACAAACACGTATGTAAATGAAGACAATAACTAAACTTTTTTTTTATAGATAGACAATCATAAATTATAAAATGACAAGTGTACTTTATTTCTTTAGAAATTTTTTTTTTCTCTAAAGGATAGTAATGGACCGTGTTTTCGTAAATGCCATCTATCTACTAACTGAAAAGTTTAATTTCTTCATAAAATCATTGTTGCTTAGACTAGGGTCAGCTATAGAATGTAGATTACATATACCATTCCGTAGCCATATAAGTACACGTTCCTAACTGTGCTAGGTAATTGATTAATTAATTATTATAGATGTAAAAAGGGGCGGATCTAGAAATTTTTTTAATCTGGGACATAATATATAAAATAGTAATAATAATATTTATCAAATAAAATATAGTACTACTATTAAAAAAATTATAATATAAAACTTATAATGTATATCAATTGAATAGAATTTTCAAAAAATTGGTTTTTTTAAGGAAAAAAATTTAGTTAAAATGGGTTTATGCATATATATTTTGTATGTAGAATATACGAGGAGTGAACATAATTTATTGGGTTGGAGACAATTTTTTATTTTGTATGAACAATTAATTGCATTTACGTAAATTACTCTAAAACAAAAACAAAAATCAATAGGGGGCACGTGACCCCGTACCATCCCACCTCCATCCGCCCCTCATGTAAATATGTAATGTAGTTATCATAGACGATTTTTTGTTGGTTACTGTCTGTTTTAAAAATATAACTTTAGGAAATTCATTATACACTGAAGTTGTATGCGCAATTGGAGTCACGTCCAAGCTTGTGTGCTATGGCGCGAGTCGGAGAAAGTTGCGATCACTTGTTTGGTGTGACATCATCGATGTGCTCACCTAGCTCTGGATTGTGTTGTCACCATGCTTCACCTCACAACCAGATTCTTTTATCACCAACAGATTCATCTTCAGTTTTTTTGTTCTGCCATTTCAGGCAACGATATATGGAAGGAGATAAACGAAAGGATCCACCGCAGCTCGGTAATCTAATCGTATCGAATATCAATGTATACAAGTTAATTTCATTTTTTAAGCTATAAAAATCGTAACTTTTTGTTGATTTCGTTTGATATGCTTTGGGTTTTGGATATAACTATGTAAGGTTATGAATCTATTTACAAGGTTACTTCAGTACCGAGTAACTTCCGAAAGTCCATGGAGACCCAACTAATGCATGCGTTTTTAACTGAAATCATTGAATCCACTTTGCGCCTCAAAAGTCAACTTCTTTGTCTCTATATTTTTTTTAGGTGAGAAATTATCCAAGAGGGGTTGAAAAATCAGGTGGAAAATTTACCCAAAAATTCTCTATTATTGCAAAGTGCAAACGACAAATTGTATCTTGAGTTTTAAAATAAGAAATCGAAAACCATTTTTAGTTTTCGTAGACCACTTCCGAATTTCCAATGCTGAACTTATGCCTCTTCTTATTTAGGAGAAGAAAAAGAAAAAAAAATCATCACTCGTCTCGTTTAATATGTCTCGTTTAATAAACATACTAGTATCATGTAAATACATATACAGTACAATATTAATGAGAAATAGAAACTGTGTTATACGATAAGTGACACACTGTTTCTTATCACAACACTTGGCATTATTTTCAGCACACGACCGATCAATCTCACAAATGATCAAGAATTGTCTCACTTACTTACTTTGTAGTCGCAGAGTAAATGCTTGTAACGAGACAAGGACTTGCTTTAACCTCTCCTTAGCCGCTTCATCGATCAAGTTTCCTTCTGCATCGAATTTCTGAGGCGGCTGAAATGCATTGAGAGTAAACTCTGGTTTGTTGATGAAATGAAGATCAAGGAATACTCCGATTTGTCGAAGATGATATTGAGATCTTCCTCCACCAAATCCTCCACCGGTGCTTATAACGGCAGCGGGTTTGTCAGCCCAAACATTAGGTGATCTTGAAGCCCAGTCAATAGCGTTCTTAAGAGGAGCTGGTGTAGTCACGAGTAAGGCAAACAAAGAACAAAACAATCGAGTCAGCATATGGAAAGAATTTTAATCCTATGTTTCATAAATTGCAGGAAAATTTTGATATAAGCTTGAACTATAGTTATAAGTCGTGTCGCATTCCTCACACCCTAAGCAAAAAGTCTACAAAGCTAATAGAAACAGAGCATGCATCAAAATAGATCTAGCTTGGAATTAACATAAGAAATGTCACAACTTCCCACAAAATCAAAATTCACAAGCCAGCAACAGTCAAGAGAGTCTTTCAATTAATTTGCGCATTAGTTTGGTCCCATGAGTTAGACTATTAAGCCATATGAATGGTTCTAATCAGCTTGTTCTAGCTATTTACATACAAATATCGACCATGGTTACTACAGTAGTCCATATCTTATCAAATCCAATTGGTGAATACTTGGTTCAAACCAAACTTCTAAGCCTTCCAAAACCCTAAAATCTCTGTATACAATTCCTTAGAGCCCTCACAACGAACAAGGCATAGAACATATTGTGGATTCTATGTAAACCCATTCACATCTCTGATACACAGCTAAGAGAAGAAACCTCTGTGGCCAAAATATTATGATCACAATGAACACGTATGAAGATAAGAAAAGCTACCTGAGACAGAGAAGTTGTATTCAGGGGAAGCAAACAGAATGCTATCGGCTTCAAGGATTTTCTGCCGGAAAGCTTCGACGACCGGAGGATACGTCCCGTTGGTTTCCAGATCGGTGTTGATCAACGGCAACGGAGATATGTCTATATACTCAATCTGCATTCCCGACACCGACTCCTTCGTCAAGTCGATTGCTAAAAAAAAAAAAACCCCCCAAAGTTAGCCAAAACGAAACCCCAAAATTGACGAGTTACGGAGAAAAAGGAATATACCGGCACGGAGAAGACCACTGTTGAAAGAGCCTTTACGGAGGGAACCGGAGAGAGCAGCGACTCTGATCAATGGCTTCATCGCCGTGACTGCCTCCATCTTCTCCGATTAGAGCTTGGCAAAATGTTGACCGACGAAGGAGGGTGAGATTAGATTAGGTGAGCAACAGACAAAAGTCGATTCCACTCGTTAGTGCTCGGGCCTATAAAGATTCATTATAAAAGTCTTATAATAATGGGTTAAAATGACATCGCAATGTTTTATAAATTAGTTATGATTTTAACCCCAAAGCCGCAATGTTATTCAGGTCATCGGATCCGGTCGGACCATAAAACCCATAGGCCATAACCTTTAAATTTAAAACTATTTTTAAAAAAATACAAAAACAAACCATGCGGTATTTATTGTTTATGTCATTTAAAAAAACTTAATAGAAAGTTCAACAAAAAATATGAAAAATCAAATCCGAATTTTTCAGGTATCATTATTCAAATTCTGAGTTTTTAAAATCTGTTGTTTATGAATTGATTTAAATTCTTTCAAATCCAGTCATTCAATAATCTCCTCTCCATCCTCATCTTTGGCTTCTAAGATTCTAAAAATAAATAAAAGTTTTTACAATTTACACCAATCATTCTCCAAAATATTTTAAAAAATTATCTGGATAACCAGTCGGATCGGAATTTGATGATTCAGATAAAACCGGGTTTAAAAACCGGATCCATTTAGTCTTGTTAGTTAAAAATGATTAGACTGAAAGTGGAAAATAAAAAGGGTCGGGTCAATTAAAGAAAGGGTTTAAAGATCACAAGAACGAGCATATTCGAACTAAAAAAAAGCATACATTTATATATATGATTATATATAAACCTATCTCATCCTTAATTAAATTACGACATCTAGACATTGAACAATGGTGGGGTTGTCTTTAAAAGTAATGACAAGATTAGACCACAAAACCTTCCCCCAGATCTCACTTTGTCTTCGCTCCAATGCAATCTCTATACACCAAATCTTTGTTTCCCCATGATCATTAAGCTTAAACAAAACCGCAAGTTTCCCACCATGATTCGCCATTCTAGACCCATCACCACGACTCATGTTAGGTAGATCTTCAACACCTTTCAAAAAGCTCCAGAACCTAGCTCTCGGATCATAAACGCCTATTCGATTCTCATAACCAAAAGTGTACAACATGTTGTCAATAACGCACGAACCAACTTGCCATTCTCTATTCAACGAATTTTCCCTCGCCCATCTATTTTCCTTAGGATCATAAACAAAGCTTTTTTGACTATCCATTACGTAAATCTTATCGTTCATCACAAGACTCTTGATCGTTATCTTGTACAACTCTTCGTTGTACAAACCCGAAAAACATTCCCAAGTTTTCTTCTCGAGGTCGAAAACCTCAATCCAATCACTCAAAGATTCCGTCTTGTTACATCCTCCGATTACATAAATCTTCCCATCTACAACACCAAACGCTGCGCAGCCACGAGCCACACGCATACTAGGAAGAAACTCACGCTTGTTAGATTGACAATCAATAACAAACACATTAGTGGTTACCTCACCGTTGATGCATCCACCGAGGACATAAATCTTTTGACCGATCACAATAACAGAAGCTCCCCAACAAGGCAGAGAAGGGAAAGAAGGAAACGGAACCAACTTATGGTTAAAAGAGTTGGACTCGTTTTTGTAGGGCTTTTGATTGAGAGTGTACCAAATAGGGTTTTGTTCATGATGGAATCTCAAGGCGAGGTACAGAACGTTTTCGGTGTGCTGATGGTGTGAACGTGCGGCCTTAAGCTCGTCAGAAGCGATGAGACGGAAGAAAGCCTTGGAGACAAGAGACAGTGAAGGGTAGTCACATCTTGGAACGTATGTGAAACAGATCACTGAGAGATCATTTGGTAGTAGCGGAAAAGGCGAAGAAGACTCTAGTTCAGTCGGTTTCTTGAATTTTGGTGGTGGATTTACGGCGTTTGCAGAAACTGGGAAAGACATAATTAATCGATATAGCAGCTATATGATGGTTGCGACTAGAGTTTATTATATAATACTTTAATAACTTTTAGAAAAAGGGTCAAAATGGAAAAAAAAACTGTTTTGTTGCACAGAGCTTGTATGAACTACTTGTTTAATGCTACTTAAATGGACAGTTAAGCATACATGCATTGTTCATATGTGGCTGGTCAAGAGTCTATAATCATTGAATCCCATTCAATAGTAATAATGATGACTACTCTTTTTTTAAATTTCTATATAAATGTCTGTTTTAACATTTTTCACGTGAATTACGAAACGTATGAATTAATTTTTGTTTGTTCAACACGTATAAATAAATTTATCATTACGTTTTTAGTTACGAAAACAACTGGTTCTTGAAATCTAGTTCTATTTCATATTTGTTTCTTTATTTATGACTAAAAAGTAATTTAGGTATTTGTGATAAAAAAAGTTATATTACTGAATGGGATTCAATAGTAATAATGATGACTACTCTTTCAATTTCTATATAAGTGCCGTTTTAACATTTTTCTCGTGAATTTAAAATATATAAATTATTTATTTGGTCAACACATATAAATTAAATTTAATTTACCGTTACGGTTTTAATTATGAAAACAACTGGCTCTTGAAATCCAGTTTTATTCCATATTTGTTTAATTAATTTTGACTAAGAAATAATTTAGGTATTTGTGATAAAAAAAAGTTATATTATTTTTTTAGAAAAACACTTAATATTATTTCCTAATGAAAAATATATATTTTGATTGAACACTCTAGGAGTAGAATTGTTTACTAGGACATATGCTATAATGGTTGGTATTAGTATCCTTGTTTTTTAAACTATCTATACTCAAATCCAGTTAATGAAAGTAATTACATTTTAAAAAAATTGGTTTATTTAATTCTTAGAAACGTTATAACCCAAAATCTTAGGAAATAATATTTAGTTTCTGTTTATATATATTGTACACATCCCTTATATATTATTTGAAAAAACATGCAAAAGAAGAATTCTAAAAAGGCTCCTAGATATGCTTCCCAAGGGGAGAGTCTTCGCCATCTTCCCCGATCTCAACTTTCTCCCGCCGGTGTCCGTCTTCTTCCTTTTTTCGAATCAGCCACTTGTTATTAGTGTATTTTACATTTTTTATTATTTTTTGGGCAAACTAAGCTTTCATTTAAAATTAACCGAACAAACAAAGAATGATACAAAATGCTACTAGGAGCCAAACAAACAAAGCCAACAACCAACAGAATGGTCGAGCAAATGTAAAGGGCACAACAACAACAAAAGCTCAAACAAAGAGCTGAGGATAAAAGGGATCCCTTGTAGCTAAAACAGAACCGTCCTTTGCTTCAGAGGAGGTCTTCATACCAAGTCCTTCAGCTAGAAAAGCGAAGGTGACATAGCGATGACGGACAGAACAGTCGAATAGGGAACTTCAATGACGTTGGAGAACCACCAACCCATGTCACGGAGAGATGAACGAGTGAGTCGCCTAGCAACATCGGAGAAGATCTTCTTCCCTACAATACAAATGTTTCCACAAAGGGGAAAATGATGGAACATAAAACTCCATAAAGGAGTAAACATGACAAAGATTGTCAAACCACATCCAAGGCAAATAAATCACAGAAGTCTTGTAAATTACCCACTCATTCCTTATGATAATGACCGATGAATTGTCAAATAACCATACCAACAGAACAATATCACAAACTGAACTTGGTAAGAGATTTCGAACAACAACCTCATAATGAGGTAAGCGAAGCCTAAGCTTAATCGAAATCATAATCATAGCAACCTCATACTGAGGTAAGAGAAGTCTAAGCCGCATTAACTTTGTGGAAAAAAGTTTGAACAAAATTTAAAGTAGTGGAAAATTTTTAAATTCATAATTGTATGAAAGTGAGATATAATAGATTTTTTCTTACTATTTTTCGAAAATTTCTAAAACGATGTTTTTATTAAAAAAAGGAAGAGAGTAGTCCGTAATACTATAAATTAGATGAGTAAATTGGTTAAGAAAATAATCGAATAGAAATAAATGAAAAGTAAATGATATGAGAATAGTATTGTGATAAAAATTGTTACCAAGAATATTACTTTTAAAAAAATAAAATTTGAAAAAGAAAACATGTGGTTCAAATCGAATATTGCTGTTGCGCAAAGTGATTGAGTGTCATTTCCTGTCATACCCAGTGTGGTAAATGTCGATCCGTACGCAAATCCCTGTGCGTAAAAAGCCAACATCAACATTTAACTACGACGCAATCACTTTGCGCAAATACTATTTTAAGTTGAACAAAAAAAGAAAAAATAGTTATTTTGATTTTTGAATGGACACCTATACTGATCTGTTATCACAACTTCGTTGGTAGCTGAACAGTGGAAACTGGGGAACAGTGGAAGTACACATTTATTACAGATGTATAGTTCTCTAGTATTAATCTATTTCTATCTGTCTTTTCCTTTTTAGTTGGAACATAATTTATTTTAGTATTCTAGAAAAGGGAATAAAAGAATAAGAACTCAACACTTCTTTTTTTGAAAAAGTGAACTCAACACTTCTTTAGGCGTCCTCAACTAACTTTTCCAGTTTCTAATTTGTTCATTTGACTATTTTAAGAGACACAAAAGCCAAACACACATTCATGGTGCTCGATCTTCGTGACAATATTTTGTTTTTTCTTTAGGAAATTAATTAATTCCAAATTTCAAATATGCAACTTGGATGCCATGAATGATTTGTAAAAGTAGTTTCCATCTTGGTAGTTACAGACTTACACATGGGATATTAATTTGGGGCTCTTGTTATTGGCTTATACAGCATGTTAATTCCTTGTACAAGTAAACAATACAATATAATTTGTTTATAATATTTAACACAGGTTTAGGTTCAGGTTCAGCGTGAACATCTTTTGCTTCTACAACTCTTTTTCTATTATTGAATAATTGCATATGTATAAATTAAATAAATTTCGAAGATTTCATAATATTTCTGAGTGTTTACATCATAACGAATGGTACACAATAATCAAAATATTACACCTAAAAAATACGATATTCATACCAAAAATATATTGAGTTAATGGTGAACGGCGATAGAGTATAGAACAATCTGACCGTGGTGATTGGATGGTAACCCATTTTACACAAATATGGTGTAAACTCGCTTCCTAAATTTGATTTCCGTTTGAAATAGACTCGCTACTGTTGGACAAGTTGATTATGGACTTCGATTCATGGTTTAACATGGTGTGTTGGGACAAAACTATATATATGTTTGGGATTATTCGGTAGTTGTTAGGTTGAAACGTACGGTGTAAATCCAATTCTGAGGTCCGTGCGCCGGATTTATCCGAGTCATAAGAAAAATAACAAAATAACTTATCGGCAAAAAAAATTATGTTAAAAAATTATCGGCACCAAAATTATAGTTAAAATGACATGGATAACACCGTCTAAATTATCTTTCAAACACCTATTCACTGGACAAAAATAAAACCAATGGTTAGTTTCTTAATATCTTCATTTATATTGCCATCTATTGTACATAAATATTTGTTTATTTTCTGTTTGTTTTAAATTAAGCTTCTTTTTTTCGACAATGTTTTATTCAAATTTAAAGAAATTTTTTACAGTATCTATACCAAAGACTTATTTTTGTTTTTTCATCTTTTATCTTGAATTAAGCTATCCTGCTCTAACAAAGTTTTATTCAAATTTAACGACATTGTTTTCCAATATCTTTGCATTATCTTTTACTCTTTTCAAACTGATATATTTGAACCGCAATGTTTTTTTTTTATTATAAGGAAAATATAAAGAAGTAGTCGTAGAACGAATTCGTATTTATATCAATATCCATAGTTAATCAGAATTAAGACAACTGAAACACACAATAATTAAACTAGAGGCAGTAGCCAATATCACCAGAAGCAAAATCCATCATAACGAGTGAACTCAGCTCGAACTCGTCTTCGTTAATCCAGAAAGCGTTACTGCTGTAAAAGTTGTTCTTCTCCTCTAAGTAGAGACTCAGATCATTAGTAGTTTCCAATGCGACGTCGCTTTGTGCCAAATCCGCTTTGTCTTTATTCCCGTACGAAGCTGATACGACGCCGTCGTAGTCCTTGGCTGCATTGTCTTGTTGAAGATGATGACGAGCTGAAGTTGTGGCGGTGGTGATGAACATTGACGGTGGAGAGTCGTCATCTCCGGTGGTTTTGACGACGGAGGAGTAATCTACGACGAATTTTTTGCTGAGATGAGAGTTCCAGTGATTCTTGATTTGGTTGTCTGTTCTTCCAGGTACTCTTTTAGCTATCAAAGACCATCTGAATTTGGGAAAAAAAATAATATCATAAGTCATTGTATAGCTATGGACCTTAGTAGATTTATATAATTCTTTTTGTTGACCTTTGTATATCATTCATAATTGAATGCATATATTCATATATAACACACATTGTGAGAGAGGGAATAAATGGAGATATTACAGAAACTTGTTCATATTACGAATAGGTTTTTAACATTTAATATGATAATAAATGGAGACATTATGGGTTTAAATGATAACATTATTTCTATTTTGGAAAAGCACCATTTAATCTACCAACACACTAATTGAGTTTAATTGAAAAAAAAATAATTTCAATTGCAACGGTCTTTGGTTTTTCTTCTACACATAAGAAAATCGTTCAATTAAAAAAGAATTTCAACTTAATTGGCTGAAGTTTTGTTTTTCGGCCACGAAAAAATTACTTGACAAAAAACAGATTCCTTGCATTTGACAGGTTAAAGACTTAATTAAACCCTATATAATATAATATAAAAATGTATGTAGAGAGAGAGAGAGAGAGAGAGAAAGAGAGAGAGAGAGAGAGAGAGAGAGAGACGTGCCTGTTGCCGAGGAGCTTGTGGAGACGGATAATGAGGTCTTCTTCTTGTTCAGTGAAATTGCCTTTCTTCACATTAGGGCTCAAATAATTCATCCATCTCAGTCTACAGCTTTTCCCACACCTCTTTAGCCCTAATAATTATTTAACATTTATACCAAATCAAGTTAGATGTAGCTAGAGATCACCAGTCAAATATATATATATGGTCACATAGAGAGATAGAGAGAGAGAGAGAGAGAGACCAGTTTTCCTGACAATGCGGTTCCATTGGCCTTTGCCGTGAGTAAGGACATAGTCCATAAGGATGTTGTCTTCTTCAACTGTCCATAACCCTTTCTTGTATTCTTGATGATTCTCTCCTTCCTCTGATCTTCTCCTTATTCTCATCCTTTGTTAGATTCTTATATATTCTGTGTTTGTTTAATTTCTCAGAGAGAGATTGCGACTAGTGAATGTATGGCTTTCGTGATAGGTAGTGTTTATGTATATATTTATCTTTGCTATTAATGGTCATAGCTATATACACTATATGTATACGTAGCTTTATTCTCTGTTACCAACTATATGTACCTTTCAATTAAAGCCCAAATAGTTATCAAAAAAAAAAAAAATTAAAGCCAAATGTTGCCGTGGGTATTATGTTTTTTTTTTGTTTTTCCTGAAAATCCTAAAATAATATATTTAAGAAATCAAATTTACACAAAAAAGCTTCTTACATTTGTAGCAGATTGTCTGCGAGATGTTATGATTCACAGATTTGTATTTGTAGTTTGTTTTTTATATACTTTACAGTAACCAGTCTGTTTGTTCAACTATATATGTACAACAATAGATAATAATTCGTAACTATTTTCTAATAATTTAAAACCAAACATAAAATAAAATACCCTACTGGAATATGTATAGGGAAACATTCAAACACCCTATTCTAAAATTCATCAGTTCACACACTATATATACCGAATTCCTGCAGAGAAAATGATTATCATATCAAAATCATATTCGTATTCTTGTTTCTCAAAACATATACAACATTTTCCACCTTTTTAAAAAATGGAGAGGAGAATTCTTTTGGCTCGAGTAAAATATTACACCATTTACTGATTTATGCGTCTTCTTCTCTTTGCATGTACATGTGGATCATGTTAATTTGTTCTTTACTGTTCCAATTTATTTTACCTGACGTAATCCAAAAATACTTGAGAGTAAAAAACCAAATATATATTTTTCGCAAAAAAAAAAAAAAAACCAAATATACACAGGGCCATGCCTAATGTATTAACAAAAAGGCAAATGCCCCAGGCCCCCACTTTTTATATTTAATTTTTGGGCCCCAATTTTCATATTTTTATTTATATTCAATTTGTTAAAAAGAATTTGTATGTCTTCTTATTTGAGTTAATCTGTTTCATGTTTTTTTTAATAGAATTTTATATTTGGAATTTTCACTCATTGATTGCTTCCATTTTAGTTTTTTCATAACTTTTTCAGATTTTTATCACATAATTTTCTTAACTAATTTAATTTTATATATCCTGCATTGTTATATAATTTCTAACTTTACAGTTGAAGTTCATATATTTTAGTTTACATAAATGATGAATACATGTAAACAATTCAAATAAATTTTTGTATTATCAAATATATATATATTATTTTATTCTTAATCTAATAATTTATTTGTTTCTTTTTTTCACAATTTTTTTTTGTTTTGGCATTAAAGTTATATATATAATATAAAATAATCAATATTTTTCCTGCTATATTGAAATTATAAAAAAAAATTCATATTTTTATATGATAAATAAATACTATATTTTTTTAATATCGCCTGAAGCACCAAAAAGTTTTTTTTTTTTTTGAAAGTAAAGCACCAAAAAGTTTTGGCATGGCACTGAATATATACGTACGCATATGTATATACCTATATGTGTGTGTGTGTGTGTGTTGTATACTTTATTACCTAGTCCCAACTAACAAGTTAAGTGGAAGTGATTAAAACAAAATAGTGAAGGGTTGGGATTAGGCAAAGAAGATTGTCTCGACTCAAAGTTAATTAATTAATTCGAGGAATAGAAGCTCCTATGCTCACCTGTCCATTTTTAGTTTTTTTTTTTGTTTGTTAAAAGCATTTTTAGTTTTAAGTTTTAACCCTCCTCTCTTTTGGTTCTCGAGCTACCTTTACATTATTACATATACCCTCATTAATATATATATATATATATTAGATAGTGTCCCACGCGTTGTGTGGATTTAAAACCAATATTATAAAATATACAATATTTTATGTGATATGTTACTAAACAAAATTGAATTTGAAAAAATATGAAGTCAACATTTTAATACATAACATTAAATTTGTGTTTTTTTAAGTTTAATACAATTTAAATTTTGTTGAAAAATAGATATCAAGTAGACCAATAAACAGACAATGAAATTATTCTTTTAATGATCAAATTTGGTTTTAATGATCAAATTTAAAATATAGTTTATGTAATGCTAAAATTGATAAAATTGGGTTGAGATTGTGTATTTTAATGGACCTTGTTGTTTTGGATATTTCTCATAAATTTTGTTTAGTGAGAATTTGAAAATATTAGAGGATTAAATACAAATTTTGATAAAATAAAGGACATTTGGCAGCTTCTCATTACTTGATTTTGAGGAAACTTTAAAATATTATATAAGATATATATGACAAATGGGTTGTTGTATAAATTTATTTACAAATTAATGAAATTACTTTGTAAAAAAAGAAAAAGATGAAGAAACACATCTACCAATAAATTTCCAAATAACACTATATAATGTGAT
>OVAY01000735.1:0-46593 GCA_900406395.1 Kernera saxatilis | reverse complement strand
ACCGCATAGGACTTGAGAATGAGGTCAGAGTGATGAGGTTCGATGAATTTGCCTCCGCTTGCATGCCCAAATAAAGTTGGAATAAAAGTCTTGGGTGAAACCTGGGGAAAAATTGGAAACTTCATTAGAATGGTAAAATACTACCTTACTTGGAGCAAGTGTTGAAGAAAACACAGAGAGGTGACTGTATAACACCTTAAAACAATTGAGTTCCATGATATTAAACTTCGCCTTTTTCTACATTATCTGCCGCATGTACTGCATCGCCATTTTGACCTATTGTAATTATCCGCCGCATGTATTACAATTCCTATCAGCTCAAATAATAAACGCTCAGATCAACCTCATATCTATAAACTTAAGAAAATTCTAAAAAATTGAATTGCGGTGACAAAATCTACCTAAATTAGCGATTCGATCCCATATATCCCAAACCCAATCAGATCAACTGAAAAATATGAATTCCGAGTACAACACGACATACTGTCACAACAATCAAACTATATAGTATAGATGCATGAGGAAGAAAAAACAGGGAAATCAAAGCAAAATAAGATTACATGAAGAACGAAGCGGTGATTACGAGGCCAACGACCACTGTAAAGACCGCCAACGTCGGGTACATTATCACCGGAACTGGATTCCTATTCGGTTTAGTCGCCTTCTCGTCGGAAGATCAACCACACATCAATAGAAACTAAAGAGAATCAGATTTTCGAAAAACCTTAAGAAGAAGATAATAAAATCAGTGGTATGTTGAAAACAATTAGAAGCCCGACGAATTAATGAAACTTGAGATTTGAATCTAGGGTTTACGAGGAGCGGCTAAGACTGACGAGGAGCGACGAATCTCATGAAATTGGAATTTGAGATTTCTAAATTTTCAAGGATAATTTTGTTTTTTTTCATTAATGAGTAGTATTTTTAAAAATGGAAAGCGTTTTATGGCATTTTTGAAAATGAACCATGTGGCATTTATTAGAATCCCCCATTGAAAAACATGTAATTACAACTAACAAGGGAAAAAGAAAAATAAAACAATGAAGAAAACAATTAGCTTGAATTCTTCGTTAACTCACCGATTGGGCCCACGTGCTGTGCCTTAGCTGGGCCCATTCTTGCTTTATCAAGATGTGTGAGATGGGCAAATCCGTATTTTGATTTTTTCTTTTTCATCGATAGAACTGTTATCGCTTTGGGCTCTAATAACGTATACGACTTTCCGGAATTTTGTTTAAGAAATGTTATATTTCCGTTGTTTGAACTGCAAGAAAAAAAAAGAAACCAAGAACAGTCCTGCAATAGACCATTCGAGAAGTCTATTGATCAATGATTTGGAATAATTTTTTTTTTTCTTCAAATTTTTTCTTATTCAATTGATGATTCTAAAAACTGTTTTAAAATGTTATGTTATTGAATCTAGCATTTGTAAAACTTGTTCAAAATCCACGGTTATTGGATTAGTCATTTTTTTTTTTTTTTTGTGCACTCAATTGGATTAGTCATTTAGAAAAGTTTTTTTAAATCTTGCTTTATTGAAAAATCAAGATTTTGTGAATAAAATTTATTAAATGCAATTTGGAATGATTTGAAAAATAATTTATAGTTAAAAATCAATGAATGAAAATACCACTTCATATGATGGTATTTGAACAAAATTGAGAAAAAAAAAAAAAAAATTCCATTCCTTTTCTCAAAACTAAAAATCGAAACCCTTAAAACTCAAACCAGAAATACAGTCGTCTCTTAGGTTTCTCACTTTTCTTTCTCCTCCGTTAGATCCATCTGCATTTTGGACTTTTTGTTTCGAGTGTTTTGATTTTCTATTTTTTGGTAATTTATATCAAGTCAATTTCCTAAGAAAAGACCACACAACTTACCCAGAAGCAAGCTTCGAGATACCTTTTATTTCATTATAAGTAATTTTTAAGGTTTTTATATATCAATTAAAAAAGTATAAATTTTTTATTTAATTTACATTTTTTTTTTAAATATTATTAACTACAACAAATTCAACCAATAAAAAATATATAATATTATTTTATTAGTCAAAAAAAATTAAATACATTTAAATTTTACATAAAAACTAAAAAACATTATTTAATTTAAAATAAAAAAAATTTCTAAAACATCACTTATAAAACGAAGATAGTATTATCTTCACGGAGAATCGAGTCCTCTGGTGGGGTCCGCATGTTATGGGCTAACTAAAAGCTTTCGGTTTGTGACTTTGGTTTGCGTTTTGGTCATTATTATACCACCTTATATGACATAAACTACTCTCGTATATCTTTGGAAAAAAAGAAAGTAATCTGTGAAATTTTAAAATCTCAAATTTTAAAATTTTAAAATTCCCTGAAATTTCTAATAATGACCCTAAGATTTGTAACAATAAATTCTGCAAAATTTGTTGAAATCTCAAATTTCTTTAAAATTTCTTAAAAATTAGTGTATATCCAAATAAATCCAAATCATGGATCCAATATGCTCCTCTTAGTTTTGTAACCAATTTATAGTGGTTCATTAGTGGTATAAATTGGGACATTATGGTTTAATCTTTTTGTTATATTTTCAATAATGATTGGTCATGTCTTAAAATAGAAGAATGTTTCTTTGTAAAACTTTATTAATTGTTTGAGATACTGTTATATGTGATAAAAATTAAATAGTTATTTTGTATATAGTTTTCAATTAATAGATGTTTTTATCAGAATTACATATTTTCTCATTATTTTATCATTAGATTTTTTCTTTTTAGCAACGATGGTATAAATCACTAGGTTGTCATGGTCAAAAACTATAGTTTTATACCTATCAAAACCAAATTATTTCCAACTTATTACTTTAACAACTATAATAATAATTGGATAAAACAAACTGACGTCAAACAAAACAATAAAATAAAATACGTATTGTACTAATAGTAATATAACTGTGCTCGGTACATGAATGCGACGTTAAATCAACACACACATCCCGAAAAAGACGGCAAAAAGCTGGAAAAGTCTTACCCCAAAAAAAAAAAAAAAAACATATCAGATGCACTTAACCTTATCAGCCAATAACCAAATTGTTTAAACTTTTCAAAGGAACATAATTAAATTCCACTTTTTTAAAAAAAAAAACATACTTAAATTCCACATAACTATTTTTAAAGCATCAGAAACCAACACGCAGTTTCTTTGAAGTAGTAGCCTAGACAAAACTACACTTTGATGAAAGACAAACTCTTGACCAAAACAACACAGAGACTACCTGTTGTTTTTACCGCATCATTCATAATATCGTACAACAACAAAAACGACAAGTCGTTTTTTTTTCTCCCTTCTCCCAAAAGGGGCATAAAAAAACCTGTACACGCTAATTAAAAACTTACCTGAGTCTGATCAAAGTTGTATCTAATTAGCCTAAAGTAATTGTCTCCAATTTCACATTATAACCATCATATCTTATCTTATAGTAATAATCAATAAAAAAAAAAAGCAATTTCTTCTTCATCAAGCGACTCCCATTATACTATCCCCATTATTCGACATCGTCTCGAAAGCCGAGGCACGTGAGCCACGTGTCTTCTGTTCGTTGGAAGATGAAGACGAGGACGATTGCATCGGTAGATTCAGCGACAACGGAAACATCTCCGGCGCCGCCGCTGAAGTTTTCTGGTTAAGATTCAGATCAGCCATTTTCCGCGACGGAGGAATCGGAATCGGAATCGGAACCGGACGGGTTAGTTTCGAAGACGCGTTTCTGGATCCTAGAGTTATCCTCTCCAATGGCGTCTGCAATTGGTTCTCTTCTGTTGGATTTCCTACGAACGGCTGATGATTGAACTGTGTTAGTAGAAGATTCCGATTCCGATTCCCATTTAATAGAAGATTTGAGGATGGAGTGTTTACCGAATCGGGAGTGATATCGAAGAGGCTGGATCTACGACGGCGGCGATTCTGGTTTGTGCGGCGGAGGAAATACTTCTGAGCGTGACTCGCGACCTGAGTCGGTGTCCGAGTTTTGACGAAGTTTCTAGAGATTCCTCTCCAATCTCCTTTTCCTACTTTATGCAGCCCTGTGAGGAACAATCTATGCTCATCCTCCGTCCAAGGAGTCCCTAATCCAAATCCAAATCCAAATTTCAAAATTAAGAACAAACGAGATGAGATTCATTTTAACATTCATTTGTTTCAGGTGAAGGAAAAACCTCGCTTGCGCTCGCGATTTCTGCCGGAGGCGTGAACGACGTCGTCTGATGCGTAACCACCGTCCTCCACGGGGTTGGAGTCTTGAGCTGCGTGATCGAATTGAGACAGATTGTTCATACTGACGCTTTTTCTGAAAGAAGAAGACGAAGCCTCCGTGACGCGGACACCGAAGAGCATGATGCCTTTCTCTCCGCCGTCGTCTCCGGCGGAGGTTATCTCCGTTGGACACGTGCGAGAGTTGTGGCCGTTGTTTCCACACTGCGAGCAACTCCGCGACATCTTCCCGAGCCAGAAGCTGCTCGCAAAGAGCGCGATTAAAGATCGGAGCAAAGGAGGGAGAGAGATCGAGAGAGAGGGGAATATAAAGGTAAAGATTTTGTTTGTAAACTGTGTTATAAATGATTCTTCTTTTTTAAGCTCACCACAAAAACCTTGACCCTTCTCTGTTTTTAATCTCAAAATGACTCTGTCTGTCTCAGTCTGTTTATGAAAAAAAAAAATGACTTTGTCTGTCCAAAAATAATCTCAAATAAATACTCCTCGGTTTCGTTAAAAGTAATGTTTAAAATATTTTTTATTTAATTTATTTTTTTTTAAATATTATTAATTACAACAAATTCAACCAATAAAAAAATATACGATATTATTTTATTAATAAAAAAATTAAATACATTTAAATTTTGCATAAAAACTATAAAACATCGCTTAATTTAAAACAACAAAAATCTTTTAAAATATCACTTATAGTGAAATAAATGTAATATGTTTTAAGTTTTATTTATTTTTATACGTACATTATACAATAATTTCTTTTGGCCACCTTAATCTCTTTTTTTTTTCATTGGCCCAAAGAAAAAAATAAAAAAGCTCCCTTTTCATTGACTTAATATATTATTTTGTAATTTGTGCAGCTGACTTAATATATTCATCCAATATTTTTGTTTTGGATTTGATTAGTAACCTTCAACCGTTTTAAATATCTGATTGGTAAACGATTTGATAAAAACAAATCAAAACAAATCAAAACAAAACAAAAACAAATCTAATACGGTAGATGATTCTATTGGCAATAGATTGAGAGTTTCGAAAATCTCACATTCAATGAACAATTTGTGTGATCGGAAATTGGAACACTACCTTAATATTAGTACTATATAAAACTTCTTACTAAATATATTTTCAATCAACACTTCCAAGCTCGTACACGACTTTAACTACTTAATATCGCCGTTGAGTCGAAGCGTGGCCAGTTTTCGACCGTTTGAAGAAAACAAGAGCTGTTCATATCATCGTATGTATATCCATATGGATTCATTGTCGTTATGCATATAATTACATTATGTATATAAGTATTTCAAGTTTTGTGGCCAATAGTAAGGTTCGTGGACTTTTGAGAATAGTTAATGAAATGTTAGTGCAAGTTACGAGAAACCCGAGTGGATGAAAATTTTTTATTTGTCGGCGAGTGTATGAAGTTTCGGAGAAGATTACTGTAATTTTCTCGATAAATCAACAATTGTGCATCGAAATAAAAAGCAAACAAAGAGGAAAGATGTACCGTTCGATGTATCTGTCTCTTGCTGTCTGCGATACATCATTTTCTTTTTAAATCTAATATATCGACCAATCCACGGTAGCACTGAGTAGATGATAGATTGAAGAATCTTGGGTTCCAATTTAAATATAAAGCTACTAGCTAGGACCATTCAATTTTCATCCGATGGTTTTTATTTATTTATTTACTATTGTATTGATAAAGTGACAATTATTGATAGAGACGAGTATAGTTAAGTAGTTAAAAATTCAAATGCAATTTAGATGCTTTCTTGGAATTACTGATTGTATAAGCAACTGCGTGTCAAATTTCAATGTTAGTTTTACCAAGACGAGACAGACACGTTTTCCTCACTTGAATTGAACTAGTCCAAACTTTATCATTGTTAATCTTATCGTGAAAAATTAAAGATTCAATGCGTTTACTTTTTGGGTTAAAAGCGAACACCCAATATTTGCAATCGAACAACATCATCTCTAAATTGTTTCAGCTCCACCTTTTTTTTTTTCCGGAAATGGAAATATTACATCAAAACTTTGTTTTTTTTTCGGGATATAAGCATCAAAACTTTGTTCTATATATAATTCGGAAAAATTTGGCAGATTAGAACTTAATCTCCATAAAACATGCGAGGCAACGCATTGATTGCAATTATTAATGGGCACGTAAGACAAGTTTATCATTTGCTTTAGTGATAATATAAATTCTAATTCATCATCTTACATTTTTTTTTTACATCCATCATCTAACGTTTTAACGTGACACCAACTATACTGATTACATGCATCGCTATAACTGTCATCGTAGTTATAAAGCTCTATTGCTAAAATAACACAAATTGTTTCATAAAACTATATGTGCATCCCCTAGATACACCTTCTAGGCTTCTAGTGCTAATGAAATGTCATCAATAAATGATAAATACATTAATAAATTAAAGAAAAATGAGCGTCGTATGTGTAGTGTACGTGCATAAGGTGATCTTTGTTCTGTGATTGGTTGATAGTGATATATCATGTGAAGGCCTCCAATCACATTTACATAATGTTTTTTTGTGTGTGGTGATTATAAAGAAATAAAGAATCTTATTTTATCATATCAAAAACGGAAAAGGATGAGCAGTTTTGGCCCGTTGGCTATTTCGAGGATGCATTACATAACTAGTGGAAAATGTCTCTTTTATTTTTTAAAGTTTGTCAACAGTGGAAAATGCCTATACATCTGTGGAAAATCAATCAATAGTCACCACACACAAAAATAAATATATTTGTTTTTTCCCAAATTAGCAAAAACATTTTCACAGTAATAAATTTCTCTCGGTTTGAAGCTATTTTCGTAGGTAAAGGTTTGTATTAGCATTTTCTTTGGTGTTATAATGTATATAATTATTTTTTCTATCACATACATAGTTCATTAGCATATGAAACAAAAAAAATCCAGGGTTCGAAAAAACATTGAAGGGTACTCTATGTTGCATACTTATAATAGCATGCCATAAATACGATACATAAGCAAATTGATCATTCATTTTCACTAGGTTTAAATTTTTACAAGTTATGTTTTTCCTACAATTTTTATATTTATATAGGATAATCACATAAAACGTACAAACACTTGGGATGTTCCATGAATGATTTTACGGACTAGCAACATAATTTATACTTGATACCAAAAAAAAAAAAGGATACCAAAAAAAACATAATTTATACTTGAAATTAAAAATCTAAGCTGTATTTATACATAGGAGCAAATGCATGGCCCGTCTAACTATCTTTGGAAGCTCTGTGCAAAATTAAAATGTTTCATTTTTGTTAGTGTTTTTTTGTTTGTTACTGTTGAAAAACTAATTATTTTTTCTCTAGAAATTAGATTTCTCGGCACCAAAATAAATATAATCATTGAATGCACAGCTATCGACAAAACTTTTCTATAAATCTATTCACTAATAAATCACCGGACCGAAATTTCGGCCGAGTAATCCGAAACAAAAATGTCAATACACGAATGAAATTGATTCTTAAGAATTCTAAAATTATGGTCAGACTCGTAAAATTGTACACAGTTTAATTGTAATTATATAAGAACAAAACAAATGGATTGAGAAGAAAAAGAGTGGTGGAGGCAACGGACGGTGAAGGAAGCATATTCGATTGCTACTTTTCTTTGTTGAAAAAGATTTAGTTGTCACTTACTTCATTCATTCATTCTTGTCATGGGCCCCACCCTCACCCAATATTCATTTGTTCCCAACTATAATATTTAATCACTACATCAATACTATTTCACAATTATTGTTTATATATTTTTGTATGGTTTCAAATTAAAATCCCTATCAAAATACATATAATGCATTGTTTATAAACTTTTTCCTAAAGTTATGTGGACTGGTCACAACTTTGTTTAACATGCATGTGTAGAAAGTGCTTCTCAGAAAACGATTCTGAAAGATTATAATATGAGATGTTGTGATTGCAAAATCGTTATATAAGAAACCTTAAAGGTAAATTTTGAAATAATATTATTTAACCATTATTTTTTACAACATGTATAGTTTACATATATGAAATTTAACAATTTGAAAGCTATTTGTAATTTTTTTTTGAGACAAAGGGTAACCCATACCGGATCCATATTTAAACCCTCATATAAGTTTGGTTGTCGAGTCATTCGTTAACCAATTTTTTAAATAGATTTAAATTATGATATTATTTAAACTAGACAAACAGAAGTGAAAGAGTTACGAAAAAAATCAAATCTGAAGAGAGAGCGAATTTATGCTATATTAAATTGTTTTAGTTCAAAATTTAACTATAGTATTTATCTGTTTTATTAGGTTACTGTTTCTTAAACTCTTACTTCTAATATAGACATTAAAAGATATTTTTATTTAATAAAGACACATACGTAATATATTTGGAGTTTTTGTCAGTAATACAGCTACAGTTTTAAAATTTTGGGTGGAGAAAATAAAGATTCGAAAACATCATGCTACCAAATTGGATGGCAAAAGATATTTGTAGTTTACCAATTATATTCACAGTTTTGCAGTCTATATTGGGAAATAAATTAAAAATAAAATTGAAGAGATTATTTGTGGTGATGCTGGGAGAAGATAAAACAACATGGACCCATGTATCAAATTTGATTTCTTTACTTATCCTTGAAACTACTTATAAAGATATCGGACCATTTTCTGGATCTTCTACAGGAATGTATAAAAGATCTTATCGTAAAGCACGCGATATCTTTATTCTTGGACGTTAAATTCGATATAAATTATCAATCGATTATCGCACAATTCATATAATTGATTATGTGGTGTGTGAGGGAAAAAATATCATTATATATTTGTTGGGAGAAGAGATCGTGTACGAGAAAAGGTTAATAAAGGTGCTGATTAGTTGCTTCTAATTGTCAGCTTCGTGACTCGAACATACTTTGGTATACACAACTGGTTAGTTTTGATTTGAGAAGCGGCGGCAGGTAAACACAATTAAAATATTCAACGTCTGTATTTTAAAAAGTTAATTATAGCATTCGAGACTTTTTTTAAGTATTTTTTTTTTGATAAAAGACTTTTTTAAAAGTTGTTGATCTGCAAAACACAATTTAACGTGTGTACTTCAAAATTTTAGTTTTTAGTAAACAAAATTCATGTGATAATTTTTAACGTAAAATTAATAGTTATGTTACTGGTTTTAACTGATAAATTTAAAAAAATTTATGACATGCGAATTCAAAATTTAGTGTAGATATTTTTCATGAAATTATCTTAAAAATCTTTAATGCAATTTTCCTTTCGTTTTCTATATTATATCATTGTTTTGGGATTTATTACAATAGTATACTACTAATATACAATTATTGGTCGTTCCCAATGTCTTATGACACTCAATATTAGCAGAGATTATGGTTGTTTTGGATATTGGTGGGCGACATCATCACCCATTAACAGAGATCCAAATACAACCTAAAGCCTAACATGACTCGCTTCCTCTCTCACTTACTTGCTGCCTCTGCAACTCTGATCAGTGAAAGTTAATAAGTTCCCTTGGAGGGATACGATGTATATACCCGGCTATATAAAGCCAATACAGTGACAAAGAAATAGGGATTTGCAAAAAGATACTAATCTAGAACATCTGAACAAATAACACCCTATATTCTTTCTATTACTCTAGTACACGATGCACGATCACATGCATCTTCCTCCACTTCCATTACGCGCACGAGGTTGGCTCAAAGGCTTCATCATAGTCATAAGGTAAGAGAGGGGCAGTTGCCCCCTGTAAAATTTTAAATTTTCTTTTAAATGCTAAGAACTTAATTAAGTTGCCCTCCTTGAAAAATATGTTTTCCCCCCCCTCTCACGTAAACAATCATCATTTCTCCAAACTCAATTTTCCATTAGTTTCCGTTTTTTACGAACCCATTTAGTACATTTCTGTTAACATTATCATGTTTTCTTATTTATTTGCAAACACTAAACCATTATTGCCTTTTTATATTAATTTATTTTTTTCTTGCAACCAAGACATTCATTTTCTTTTCTTCAACATAACTTGTTTGATGGATTCGGTAAACAGCAAATCAATATCTAGATATTTGCTCACCAATTCTTTTTTGATTTATCGAAGTGCTAATGACAATAAAAGATTTTTTTTTTTTAAAGTTTCTGTTTAAATATGTTTATCTATTAATAAAAAACCAATTCTATGCTTCAATATATATACATATATTTATATATTTGTATTTTTCATACCATGAAAAAGTATGTTTTTTTTTTGTTTGTTATGATTTTTATTCAATTTTACAATGTCTTTTGAAAATTTCTAATTTACTAGTGAATTCTTTAATTTTTTAAGCTCTATATATAAACTATATTTTATAATATATTTTTAAGATAATTAATTTTTTTAACAATAATTTTACATATGATTATTGTTTGTCTCCGGTAAAATTTTTGGCTGGATCCATGGTCTTTTGGAATTGGAACACTCTCTTGGCCTTCTTTGTCGTATACTCGTAGGGACTGCATCATACTAATTCTTTCATGAAAGTAACCAACGTACCTATCATGAGGCTCTCTTCAGGAAGATTGATCGCCATGCCTGCAAACTTTTTAAATGATTATAACTCTTAAGTGTATCTTAACGTTTGGAGTTTCTAACTTTACAGGTTTAGATATGAAACAGATTCTAAAATTTCACAAAATAGAGATATCTTTGTTCCACCTCCTCTTAGACCAGAATTAGTGTGTGGAGGGATCCTGATCACTATAGTTGACATGATTATGGTTTTAGTTGTTGATGGAAAGATTACATAAGATAACATTAGTGGAAAGCAAATCTGGAATATGCATAATCGTCTAGTTATTGTCGATTATAATAGTAAAGGACATCCTATCAAATATTCAGGAGATTTTTTAAGTTCATAGTTTGGTTTCTTGAGCTACGATCTGAACATTCATGAGATTTGTTAGGCTCATGGTTAGATGTACACCGCAATTTGACCTTTTTTCTTTCAAAATAGTTTTATGTTTAGTACACTTTCCAAAACCTTTAGGAATTTACTTTGTGATATTTTTAAATTTAATGGATGAACTTTTTTTTCTTAAAGAATTGATTTTTTTGAAAGGCATGGGAATTAAAATGTTTACGGAACCCCCCATCGGTCTAGCTAAGCTAAGGAGTCTTTAAACATACATTTGGTAAAAACCCAAACTGAACCAAATCTTTTTTGAGCCCATCAGAATTTAGAAGCCTACTATAAAAGTGAGCCCAAATATTTCAGTTGAGTCCGTACCAACTGACAAAACAAAACTTCAAAGTTCGATGTCATCATGAAATATGGTGGTATTTGATGAGATTTCAACTGACCTACCATATATATATAAAAAAGATTTCCTCATGAACTAAAATAGAGAAAATATAAAATACATAAATAATTAGAAATAATAATATAAAAGATAATTTTTAAAAAAATGTAAATAAATTTTCTAAAAAAGAACAAATTAAATGAAATTGCCCATAAGAAATTGCAAATCTAGGATTTGGAACAAAACTGGTATATTTGGAGAAACTTATGCATAAAATGCTAAAAACAAAATACACTTTTTTCCATCAAGAAAATATACTTTTATATAAGGTAATAATATTTTCCATTCTCGCAAATTTTATGGATTTTAAATCAAATCTTGTTTGATTTATTTTGTTGGTTTTTTGTAATTCATTTGACACTACTTTAAACTTTAACGCATAATTTTACTAAAGGCAAGGAAATCATACAAAATAAAAAGTTATCTAAAAGAGATATGCACTTAGATCAAAATCCACTTAAAGAACGAAGTTGTATATATAGACGTTTCTCTCTATATATTTCTTTTGTTTTTCTCTTTCTCTCTCTCTCTCTCCCTGCGTTACAAAATGGGAAACGAAGCGTTGGTACTCAAACCCTCTCTATGGGATACACTTAGACGAAAATTTGATGTGAATGTGTTCATCATCACAGTGGTCGTCTTGGCCTGTCTCTCTGGTCTCATTTGGTATACGCATATACAGTATGAAAAAGATTATGAAGAAGCAAATCATGTCCCGGATATTACAATACCTTCTATGGATTTAACGGTGCTTAATGTAACCGAAACTCGTCTTAGTGTAAAATCGGATATAATGATCAGGATCCCTCCACCACTTCCTGGTTACTATATGTGTCTCAAAGGAGACGTTCATGTTTTCATGCTTTACAAAGGTGTTACCATCGGTAATTCATCCATTGGGAGGTATCACTTGTTAACTCTAGTCTTTTTTTTCTTTTCGATTCGTTAAAGTGATGTAGCTTCTTTGTTCACATATTGTTGTTTATAAAAACTTATTAAAATCAACTCGTGTTCATGATCAATCAGTTACGATCTGATACCATACTGGGCTCAGCTGCTTAAGGTTTCATTGATTGCTTCCGAGGGAGATATGGATGGTGTGATTGTGAAAGATATTATGGAGGATATTAAGCAAGGAGGTGAAATACGGTTCCGATCACGATTGATTCTTCCGGATTGCAGAGATGGGACGAACGGGAAGATGAACTATGCGTGTGATGAAGCCAAGTTAAGGTTTGAACCTGGCTCTCAAAGGAAGGCAACTTTGTTTGGAAACAACCCTACTTGCCTATGTCTTCACTAAGTATTGTAGTTTTCATCAATAGTTTCTTGTTTAGTTTGCCAATGTTGGACATTCTTCTTTTGTTTCGTTTTTTTCATATCGATTGCTCACTTTATTAAAGTCCTATAAATGATTAAATATAGTTGTGCAACTGCCGATATATAATTTTTGTTTGTTCTATAAAGTATATAAGCACTTCCCATGGAACATCAAGTTGGTGCTTCATAAAAGAGCTTCATAATGTGATGCTGACGTCATTTTATCAGTACAAAAACCAAAGCCTTTGGCTTTTGGGGATCTAAATATTTGTTTAAAATAATTTTGGACCAAAAAATAAAAAATAAAAATTTGAAATAAACAGAAGATTATTATATTCATGCTTTTTAATTTAATTATTTATAAAAAGTTGAAAGAGGTTGAAAAATTGATCCTGCGAAATTTTTATTCCAATAAAATAAAATCATACATTTTTATTTAAAATAAAGAAGATATAAATAGCACTATATTAAAAAGATTTTGTATTTAATATCTGTTATTTAGATATCCTAATATTAATATATATATATATTGTTTTGTCTGTTTTGCCCTTAAAGCAAAATAGATAAATTTCATCTGTTCTTTTAAAAGGCTTTTTTTTTCCCCCAATAGTATGACATGTAATATTTAACATTTTTTAAGTTATTTTTATTTAAAATTGATCTATATGCACTTATCAAAATCTTGTTAAAAGAAAGAAGTTATTTACAACTGATATCCCTTCTCTCTCTTTTTCTACATTACAACATGGAAAACGAAGCATTAGTTCCCAAACACACCTCTCTATGGGATTCAATCACACGAAAAATAAATTTGAACATCGTCCTTTTCATTGCTTTGGCCTTGTTCCTCGTCGTTCTCGTCATTGTTGCCTGCTTTTCTGAATATCATCTCACGGATGTTACCATAACTTCTATGGATTTCACGGTGCTTAATATAGCCGAGACTTGTCTTAGTGTAAAATGGGATTTACTTATCAGGATTCCTTCAAACCTTCCTTGTTACGGTATGTGTCTCGACGGACTTTTTCAGGTTTCCATAGTGTACAAAGGTGTAACCGTCGCGTCTTCAATAGAGAGGTTTACAATTCTGAATTCTATACTCTCTTTTTTTTTTTATTCGTTTTTCTTGTAAATGGATTTAATTCTTTGTTCACATACTTTTTTTTCTTTTGAAAAACTAATTAGGATGAACTCTTTTGTGATTGATAACCCTCACGCACCGTTGTGGGATGAGCTGCTTAGTGTTTCATTGATTGCTTCCGAGGGAGATATGGATGGTGTGACTGTGAAAGATATTATGGAGGATATTAAGGAAAGAGGTGAAATGTGGTTCGGATCGCGATCGATTCTTCAAGATTGCAGAGAAGGGACGAACGGGAAGATGAACTATGCGTGTTATGAATCTGCGTTAAGGTTTGAGCCTGGCTCTCAAAGGAAGGCAACTTTGTTTGGAAACAACCCTACTTGCCGCTATCTTCACTAAGTATTGTACTTTTCATCAATAGTTTCTTGTTTAGTTTGCCAATGTTTGACATTCTTCTTTTGTTTTTTTCATATGGGTTGCTCACTTAATTAAAGTCCTATATATGATTAAATATAGTTGTGTAAATGGCAGAAGTGGTAAGCTATTATGAAATAGTGAAAGAAGTAAAAATAAGCACAGCACAAAAAAACTGAAAATAAAATTTTTGGTATCACTTTCAATATATCTTTTGTGATTGGTAATTGTAAAAGCGGTAGATCATTCACCACAACAGTAAAGAGCTACCAATCAAACCCAAACCCAAGCACTTCTCATGTTATCAGTACAAAAGTCAAAGCCACTTCCAAAAATAAATGGTTAGAGCAACTCATTAGGCTCTTTTTTAAAGATGACACCAACTTCAGAGAAGTGAGTATTTTTTAAATGGATCATAATGTTTCTACAGATTCACTCTTCCATGGCTTCGTTTTGAACAGACTTCTTTTTAGTATCAACTTTGATCGTTTCGGAATCTTGTTGGGGAGCCTCGATCATTACAATGTCATTATTTTATCTACTACCTCCTTGTGTTTCTTCAGTTTTTTTTGCTTTACAGTATGTCCCACACAGAAAAAAAAACAGAATGAGAAGCACATTCATATTAGGATTGTTTTCAAGGATTTGTATGATAATTTTTTTTTGTTTTACAACGATTTGTATGAGATTAGAAGAAGAGTGAAGAGATCTCTATATTATATTATACATCTTTTCGATATGTTTGGCGTCTTTTCCGCTTCTGATCTTTATCTATCTTCTTAATAAGTGAAAATCTATGTAAATCTCTCAAAAATATAAGATTGTTTGTATTTTAGTTAATTTCATGAAGAATAAAAGAGTTTAGAATCAATCTCCATCCGTCACATAAAGTCGTAAACATTTTTTATTTAATTCTCCTTTAAAATATTAAAATTCATGCTTTTATAATTTTTTATTTATTTATTTAAAAGTGATCTATATGCACTTATCAAAATCTTCTTAAAGTCGCATTACCTTGTTTTTAGTTAACAAAAAAATCTTGTTAGTTATTTACAGCTGTATATTAACCCTATAGAAGAAGTTATTTACAACTAAATATAACTGAAAACCCTTCTCTCTCTTTTTCTACATTACAACTATATATAACTGATATCCCTTCTCTCTCTTTTTCTACATTACAACATGGAAAACGAAGCACTAGTTCCCAAACTCACCCCTCTATGGGATTCAATTACACTAAAAACCAAAGTGAAGATCGTCCTTATCATAGTCTTGGCCTTGCTCCTCGTCGTTTTCTTCATTTTTGCAGCCTTTCAAGATTCTGTCCCGGAAATTACAATACCTTCTATGGATTTCACGGTGCTTAATATAACCGAGACTTGTCTTAGTGTAAAATGGGATTTATTGATCAGGATTCCTCTACAACTTCCTGGTAACTATATATGTCTCGAAGGACCTTTTCAGGCTTCCATAGTGTATAAAGGTGTAACCATCGCTACTTCATCAATAGAGAGGTTACAATTCTGAATTCTATGCTCTCTTTATTGTAGATGGATTTAACTTCTTTGTTCACATGCTTTTTATTTGAAAAACTTATTAGGATGAACTCTTTTGTGAGTGACCAGTTACAGCCTCAGACCGCGGTGGCCTAAGCTGCTTAATATTTCATTGATTGCTTCCGAGGGAGATATGGACGGTGTGACTGTGAAAGATATTATGGAGGATATTAAGGAAAGAGGTGAAATGCGGTTTGGATCACGATTGATTCTTCCGGATTGCAGAGATGGGACGAACGGGAAGATGAACTATGCGTGTGATGAAGCCAAGTTAAGGTTTGAGCCTGGCTCTCAGAGGAAGGCAACTGCGTTTGGAAACCACCCTACTCGCCGCTATCTTCACTAAGTATTGTACTTTTCATCAATAGTTTCTTTTTTAGTTTGCCAATGTTTGACATTCTTCTTTTGCGTTTGATATGGACTCTTCTGATAACTTTAGTATGTTCTATTTAATATGAAAACAACCAAAACACCAGCAACGAAGACATAACTATTACTCTTAACTCTGTTGGCCTTTATATCAGGTCATAATAATACATTGCAAAATGAAAGCAACTTAATGTACAAAGACCAAAGCTTTTGTTTTTAAAGAACTCAAAAAACAAATGGTTAGAGCAACTAAAGAAGACCTTTTTAAGATCCGTACACCAGCTTGAGAGTAAGTGAGTAGCTTTTAAATGGATCATAATGTTTCCAGAGTCACTCTTCCATGGCTTCGATTTGAACAGACTTCTTTTTGGAAACATCAACTTTGATCTTCTCTGAAGCTTGTTGGGGAGCCTTGATCATTATAATGTCATTATTTAGCTCCTTGACTGCCTCCTTGTGTATCTTCTGTTTGTTTGGTTTCAACCTAAGTCCCAAAAAAAAAAGGAAAACAATCATAACCAAAAACAGAGATATGAGATTTGTATGAGATTTAGAGGAAGAGGGAAGAGATATATTATACATACCTCTTTTCGATATGTT
The DNA here is from genome assembly GCA_900406395.1 of Kernera saxatilis. NCBI lineage: Eukaryota > Viridiplantae > Streptophyta > Magnoliopsida > Brassicales > Brassicaceae > Kernera > Kernera saxatilis. Next base: position 29,621 of record OVAY01000735.1, on the reverse strand, counting down.
TGGCTTCTCTTGCGCTTCTGATCTTATCAATCTTCTTAATGGCCTTCAGTGTATTCTCTGTTACGTTCCTGTCATATCTCTCAGGTCTGTTTCTCTTCTTCTCAAACTCAAATGTTTTATCCTTTTAGGGAAAGGGAACAGAGAAAGACAAGCGGGATGGTGAGCATTATCTACATAACATAACCACCAAGGAAACAGAGAAACTTTTGTTCAAAATTAACTTGTACCTGAGTCATGTCCTTTCCATGTGCCGCTCTGTATGCTTTAGTCCATTTCACTTTCCGTGGGTTTCTCTTCATCTTGAAGTTCTTGTGGCATTTCGACCTACAGAACCGGAAAATCTGCAAGGTGAAGATAGAGTTGCTTGTAACTGAATCACAATATGCATAAGAAACAAAGCTAAAGTGAATAACCGATGCTTGATTAGCATTTATGCTCAAAACATGGACCGTACAAATACAGCCATTTGTAGACCTCTTTACTAATATACTAAACTCCTAACCAAAGATGCCATAAGTTCCGAAACACTAAACATATCATAAGAATAGACAAGATATTCACATATATAGAATCTAAGAAAAAATGATGAACATAACTTATTTGTGTCCAAAGCAAGATTGAGTATCAAAACTTTTGAAACATACTAACTAATGTGAATCTCAAAGCAAACTATTTCTCATGAATTTCAAGCAGATTAATAGAGATTTATGCCATATTAAATACCTTTGCATCGTTGCGGACAAACTGAATACCATGTCCAGGATATATTGTGGAAGAGCAAAACCAACACTTCACCAATCTCATTTTGCCTCGTCCTGCAAATCCCTACAAGACACCAAAGAGAGAGACTGTCTCGAACTTAAAGACATGTAAAATACTGAAACTAAAACACACAAAAAAGGAAGATACTTTACCAGGAATAAGTGTTTACACTACGAAGCAGTGATAGGAACATGGAAAGCTAGTAAACCAGACCATAAGAGAAACTTCTGTTTCATGTAGAGTCTTTCAGTTAAAAGGTATAAAGGAGGGAGTCGAGAGTTTGAGAAGCTTATGCATGTATTAGTGAGATTATAACAAACATATGGTTTGTTAATGGAGGTCAAGAGATCTAGAGGATGTCTTTAGGGCTTGATTGAGTGTAATAGCTTGGTGATAATCAATAAAGTGTTCGTGTTCTTATCAAATAGATAGATAAAAGTTTCAATTTTCATCTAATTTCATGGTTTCGCTGAAGAGATATCTCAGTATATTACTTAAAATTCGTCCGCAGATGTAAGCAGAAGAACTCTAGATCGTTTCATATTCAAATTACAACAACCACCACAAAAAAACACAGATTTTCAATATCACAACGAAGCCAAACGAACGAGATCGAATAGGAGAATGAGAAAAAAAGCGATTTGAGATTTAACGGTCTAACCTGCAGGTGATTTTAGAGCCCTCGAAAAATGCTCTAAGAGAAGAAGATGACAGCGATGAAATCTCTTAGGGTTTATGTGTAACCGAAACGTCGTCGTTTTGCTTTGTGGGCCTCAACAAATAAAGAAGCCCATAAATAAATACGATTAGATATTATTTAAAATTTAATACGTGTCGTCTTGTTTGTGGCCGTCAGTAATTAAATTAAGAAAAACTAATAATTTGAGGAGTCGGATATGGGAAGCCGAATCGAAAAAATTTCATTATGCATATATCGTAGATATTTACCCAGTATTATCCATACCAAGTTTGACTTTTCGGGTGTTTTAAAAATTTGTGAAAAATGGATAAAGAGTAGTTTACTTAGTACGAAATAAAAAAAAAGAGGAAATAAAGCCGAAAATGGAGAGAAAATCAAATTGTTTTGCTAACAAAAAGATTGCACTTTAACCCAAAAAAAATACAAAAAAAAAAAGATTGTGTTCAATGTATAATTGTTACACGTCTCTTTACGCGTCTCTTTATATAAGCGTTACGCAATTATATGAAGAAACCAAAACCCCTTCTTGTATATTCTTTGTGGAAACTTTTGAACTCTTGCATCTGCGTGTTTCGTGAGGTTAGGAGGAAACTTGTGTGTGTGTCTCGGTGAACTTTGATCAATGTTCTTATTAATTTTTTTTTATCCAATCCTGTTTTGATTAGTTTATCAAAATATAATGCGACATAGGCTGAAGATTATGTTAGATTCAAATTTTCTGGTTCATACATAACGGACACTTATTTGTCGAAAATTATCGATGGAATTCTGCTGGTACGAATCTATAAAAAATTGCCATGTCTTTTTTTTGTTGGTAGTGATATAGTTTCGAGATCCATTACAATCTTTTATGATTCATTGTTCTCTAGTTGCTAGATCTGCTTCTTCTTTGTGTTTGTTCGGATGATATCGAATTTGGTTATTTGATTATATAGATTTTGAATTTGTTTATCGAGGATTGCGATTGATTTTCAATGTTATTCATGCTGGGAGCCTCATATTTTTTTTTTATCTATTTCCTCTTTCTCTGTATAATGAAGCTCTTGCCAATTTCAAACCATGGTTGAACATAAGCTAACAAAACGTGATGCACTTGAATACCTCAAGAGTGTGAAGGAAAAATTTCATGATAAAGTTGAAGTATATGATACGTTTCTCCAGGTTATGAAAGACTTCAAAGCTCATAGGTATTTGATTTTTTTTTCCACCATGTTAATTAATGACTCGTTTTGCTCTTTCATCAGTTAATTTCAACTCCTAGTTATGATTTAAGGGAGACTTCAAAGCGAATAGGTTTATGATTTTTTTTTTCCACCATGTTAATGAGTGGTTTTGCTCTTTCATCAGTTTCAACTCCTAGTTATGATTTTTTTTTTCCACCATATTAATGACTAGTTATGATTTAAGGGGAACTATGATTTTTTCCCACCATCTTAATGATTAGTTATGATTTAAGAGGAACTGACTTTGATTGTGTTTTCACTGTAGAGTTGATACTTATGGTGTCATATTAAGAGTGAAAGAACTTTTCAAAGGGCAAGAAGAACTGCTTTTGGGTTTCAATGCTTTCTTGCCAAAGGGTTCCGAGATAACCGTCGAAACCCTCCAAGGTAACAAAACTCCACCAAGGAATGTTGACTTTGACGAGGCATTTAGTTTTACAAACAAGGTCAAGGTAGGTGCACTAAACCTGGCTAGGAATTAGAGTTTACATTTTGATTTCGATTTTGATTGTTATTTTTTTTGTTTTTTGGATTTACCACCAGTGTTATGAAAACTGAAACCAAATATAAGCCATTTGGCTTTGTTTGATGTAAGTTAGGTTCGGTTTTTGTTAAAAGCAAAATATGTGTATACATACATATATGTATATATACATATAACAGAACAATAGTTGTATAAATTTATAATATGATAACATTTTAAAAATATAGATATAGAGAGAGAAGAACAACTAAAATTAGAAAATAAATCATGTTGTTTAGATTTTAAGGTTTAAAATTTATTGTTTAAGCTTTAGCAAAAAAAAAATGTATGGTTAAGATTTAGTCACGGTGTAAACATTTCGATTTAGTTCAGTTAGATTTTTCTGATTACGATTTTATTTTTATTTTTTATTTTTTTCCTAGCCTTACGTACTAGAAATTAGATTTGTCTTTACTGTTTTTGCTAATTTTCTTATTTGTAGACAAGGTTTGAGCACGATAGGCGTGCATACGACACATTCTTAGACCTTTTAAACAAGTATAGAAAGGAAAAAATGAGCACTACTGAGGTCTATCATGAGGTATATATATGTATATGTGCCTTGCTACCTTTTGTATAGACTATTTTTTTTTCGTTTTTCTTTATTGAATTTGATGTTATGCTTATTTTGCAGGTGGCTTCCCTTTTCCGCGACCATGACGATTTGCTTGTGGAATTTGCTGAGTTCCTCCCTCATTAATAATAGATGAAGATATTATAGAGAATGATGCGCCGTTCTGTATGCAATGAAGCCATGTCATATTGTGATTTGAGCCACAATTATAGCTTTTCATCTTGACTCAATACACATTATCTCAATAATGAAACTTTGAAGATTTGCCATGCCATAAAATCATCATTGATTGGTAAAGTTTTCATAAATTCTATTTTCTAAAATGGCATTTTAATTAATTTATTTCATAATTGTAAACAATTTCTATATCAATAAAGTTAGCATATATTAGATTGCTAAGAGAATCTTCACTTTCTATATACACATATTTGAAAGAAAATCGATGGATATAATATATTTTCTAGTTGTCTTTTACATCATCTTCAAAAAAATTTCGATATTAACAATTTTGTGTAATAGATTATGGTTAACAACCTTAAAATAGTTTATTTTATTCTGAACTTTAAATCATAAACCCTGATTTCTAAAATGTAAATTCTCAATCCAACAACCTTAAATAGTTTATTTTCTGAATTTTAAAATTTAAAATAAAACAACCTAAAACCCTTATGGTCTTTGTAACGATTGGCTTATATATTAGTGTCTTGTTTTGTGGAAATTATTGGTGTTTCGTGATCCTCTACACTTCTGCGACAACTGTACGATGATGTTCTCTCCTTTTATCCTATCTTGTTTCTTTTACATTTTCGTTTCGAGTATCAATTTCTTACTATTTCACATTGTGGTGGCTTCGATCCATTTTCGATTTTCCTATGATTGTTCTTTAGTTGCTAGATCTGTTTTTTTTTTTGGGATAAAATGTGTATTAAATTTACGAAAAGGGAACAAGCTTGATTTTACAACCGCTTGTCGAAGCTAAAAGGTTTCAATTGGCCAAGAAAAGGAATAAAAAGCCAAACTAGATCTGCTTTGATTTTCTCTAGTTGGGATTATTTCAAGTTTAATTCTTTATATATAAAGATTTTCAGGTTGTCTATTATGACTTGCACGATTGATATAGACAATACGTTTTGTGATTACAAAAGAGTTTTCTTGCCCAAAAAAGTGTTTCCTTCTTTTCGCCAATGATCTATTGTTAGCTTCTAATTAAACCAGTTCTCTCTTTTTGTTTCTCTTTCTCTGGGTAATGATGAAGGCTATGGGAATTTCAAAACATACGGTGAAGGATAAATTACAAGATAAACGTGAAGTATATGATGAGTTTCTCCAAGTCATGAAGGATTTCAAAGCTCGGAGGTATAACTTCTTGCTCCCTTTTATTTTGCACCTTAATTAGTTCAATTTCTGTCTACGCATAATATACTCTTTCTTTAGTATATATATATATATATATATAGAGAGAGAGAGAGAGGAACAATTGCAACGAAGATCTAAAAAAGTATAAACTAAAATTAGAAATGAAATGATGTTGTTTAGATTTTAGGGTTTAAATTTTATGATTCAAGGTTTAGTTACGGTGTAAACAATTCGATTTAGTTCAGTTAGATGTTTCCGATTACGATTTTCCTTCTTTTTTTCTAGCTCTACTAGAAAGACATTCTTCTTTTCTGTTTTTGCTACTTTTCTCCTAAATATCATTTATTTGTAGAAAAGGTTTGGGCACGATAGAGGTGTATACAGCTCAGTTTTAGACCTTTTAAACATGTATAGAAAGGAGAACATGAGCACTACTGAGATCTTCCATGAGGTATATATATGTGTCTTGCTACTTTTTGTATAGACTATTTTTTTATTTTTTTCGTTTTTCTTGTATTGGGTTTGATGATATGCTTATTTTGCAGGTGGCTTTCCTTTTCCGCGACCATGACTATTTGCTTGTGGAATTTGCTGAGTTCCTCCCACATTATAGATGAAGATGATTTTATAGAGAATGATGTGTTAAGTACGCAATGAAGCCATGTTGTGATTCGAGCCACCTTATTTGCTTTCCATCTTGACTCAATACGCATTATTATTATTGGAATCTCAATAATAAAACTTTCAAGTTTTAATAAATTCCATTTTCTAAAATGGATTGTTTTTTTTTTGTTTGAGAATTAAGAAAAATTTCTATATCTTGAAGGTTAGCATATATTAGATTACTAAGAGAATCTTCACTTTCTAAGTTTTTTTTTTTTTTTTGTGCACCTCACTTTCTAAGGTTCTATATGCACATGCTGGAAAACAAATTGATGAATATAACAAAAACGTTAAGTTAACAAAATTGATGATTTATGAAACATATCAGTGGTGTATATGCTATTATACTTAAAACCCTAAAAACTGAACTCTAAACTTTCAATTATAAACACTAATTTTTGAAATTTAAATTCTTAATCAATAACCTGAAATAGTTTATTTTCTTAGTTTTAAAATTTAAAATAAAACAACCTAAAACCCTTATGGTCTTGATAACGATTGGCCTATATAACTAGCTAGTGTGTTGCTTTGTGGAAATTATTGAAGTCTTGTATCCCTCTACACTTCTGCGACAACTGTACGATGATCTTCTCTCCTTAATTTTATCCTATCTACTAGGATCAAATGTTCTGTTAATCGCTTTGAATTCCTTCGAGTTACTATTCTTTTTTAGTTGCTAGATCTGCTTTGTTTTTCTCTAGTTGGGATTATTTCGAGTTTAAATTCTTTGAATATATATAGATTGTTAGTTTGTCTATTACGACTTGCCCGATTGATATATATTTTCCACATTTCTAGTTTTGTAAGAATTGTGATTTCTCAATGTCGGAGGCAATCTATTGTTGCTGCTAAAACCGTTGTTTTTTATTGTTTGGTGATAACTCTAGGAAATTTCAAAACATGGTTGCACAAAAGCTAACCATAAATGATGCACTTGAATACCTCAAGACTGTGAAGGATAAATTCCAAAATAAACGTGAAGTATATGATGAGTTTCGTGAAGTTATGAAGGACTTCAGAGCTGCGAGGTATAACTTTTTGGCTCCCTGTTAATGCTTGATTTTTCGCCTTAATTATTTCAATTTCTGTCTACACAATAGATACTCTTTACGATTTCTGTGGAACTGAAGAATTTAGTGGTAATTTCATGGTAGAATTGATATCAGCGGTGTCATATTAAGAGTGAAAGAACTCTTCAAAGGGCAACAAGAGCTGATTTTGGGTTTCAATGCATTCTTGCCAAAGGGTTTCGAGATAACCCTCAAGGGTGACCAAACTCCACCAAAGAAAACTCGTGAGTTTGAGGAAGCTATTAGTTTTGTCAACAAGGTCAAGGTAGTGATTTTGATGTGGCGCAACTAATCCAAGCTATGATTAATATTCACCTTTTCCTCTTTGCTTCTTGCCTCTAAAGTATCATTATTTTCTTGCAGGCGAGGTTTCAGGACAATGATCGTCCATACAAATCATTTTTAAAAATTTTGAACATGTATAGAAAGGAAAACAAGTCCATTACTGAGGTGTACCAGGAGGTATGTTCGTAGCCACTTGCGGTATAATGTTTTTCATTGTTTTGCTTTCCCTTCTTGTCTTATATATAGTTTGATATGCTTATTTTGTAGTTGGCTATCCTTTTCCGGGACCATCACGATTTGCTTGTTGAGTTCACTTACTTTCTCCCTGATACTTCAGCAGCAACTGCCTCTATCATGCTTCAAATGAAATCTGATAAGGTTCAACATCCTTGTTTTTTTTTTTTTAAAGTAATTCTCTGTATGCTTATTTGGCTCTCAGATTTTCTATAACCAAAAATCCGTTACTTGTTTGGGCATTATATTAGTTGCAGAAGGAGCAGATCATTTCTTCACATCCTGACCTAGACCATGAGAGATCTTGGATGAAAGAAAATACAGAAGAAACGAAACTTACAGACAAAAGGCACAAGAACAGAGATAACAGAGACAAGGGATATAATGATAACTCTCTAGGAAAAGATAAGTTTCCACAAGGAGAGTTTTGGTACATCCTCGGATGTTTCGCCCTAATTTGCTTCGTCATTGGTTGCATTTATTCGGTCCAAACAAATCATAAGTATGGTTACGAACAAGAATGGGTGGCAGGTTTAACAATAGCTTCTATGGATTTCACGGTGTTTAATATTACAGAGACTTATCTTAGTGCAAAATGGGACTTACTAATCAGAGTCCCGGACAATCTTGCTGGTAACAACTATATGTATCTACCCGAAGAGCTTCAGGCTTCGTTTCTTTACAAGAATGTTACCTTTACTACTTCATCTACGCAGAGGTTATTACAACCCTTTATTTATTTATTTACATTTTCTTCTACTTCGACTTGTTTTCATGTTATTTTCTATACACTAAGATTGCATGCTCTGCATGATCAGTTACTACCATCTCAAAACGCATTGGGCGGTTTCAGGAGTTATTTATGAGGAGAATATTGACAGTGAGATAGGTAAAGACATTATGGATGATGTTAAAGAGAAGGGTGAAGTGCGGTTTGGATCGCGGTTGCTTCTTACGGACTGGAGAGAAGAAAGGAGTGGGAAGCTAAGCTATGCGTGTGATGAAGCCACCTTGCGGTTCGAGCCAGGCTCCCAGAGAACCGCGTCTGCATTTGGGAACCACCTAACTTGCCTCCATCTTCACTAATTACGCTTCATTACTTCATTAGTTTTTATTTTTGAACTGGCAAAGCTACGATTATTTTCTTTAGTTTTGTTCCATTTTTCTTTCTATATAACTTTACTGAGTAATAGAAATTTCAACATAAGAAGCCAGAGAGATGGATGAAAACAAGAATCTGTTAAATGATTAAATATGAAAATTATATGATATAAGACATGTGATTATATATGTGAATGATTAAGTATGAAAGTTTTGTGATTACAATAGAGCTTTCGTAAAAGCTTGATAGTTTTCTGTCCAATTTTTCTCTAACCATATATATATTTTTTTAAAATCTTATATTACAATATACATACGTTAATGCTAATTTCTTGAATTTTTACTGACCAAAAAAATAATTTCTTGAATTTTAGGATGAACTAAGCTAAACTCAAAATTCTAGTTTCTTTTTTTGTCAAACTCAATTTAGTGTTTTAGTTAAAAATTTCAACTCTTTAAGCTAAGATTTCCAATTTTATTGTGTCATGATCAATAATATTTAACACTCATAGTTTGAAAAATATTGTCTACCACCCGTGTACATCATACAAATTAAATTCCAATCACAATTAAGAATTTATTAATTCATCATGTTGCACATGGCGCATGCCAATCACATAATATGTACATATTTTATAAAAGACATTATATACGGTCTCTATCATTATCAAACTCCAATATTCTTCGTGCGCTTCAAAAAGGCTTCTCTCATTTCTTCAATCAATCGTAACAAATGAGACATGATGAATGAACCACCTCCCAAATCAGTTGTTGTCTGCTGCACCTGCATCATGCAAACAAAGTTCCGATTCTTCCGAAGCCGGTTATAAATTTAGCTTCTATGGATTTCACGGTGTTTAATATCACACAGACACCTCTCAATGCAACGTGGGATTTATCCATACGGATCCCTTCTTATCTTCCTAACAACTATATCTGTCTTCAAGGAGACCTTCAAGCTTCCATTCTTTACAAGAATGTAACTCTTGCTAAGTCTACACAAAAGTAAGCAATTGCAATTTCTATTATTTTGATATATATTATTTGTTCATTGTTTCGGAAGGAAAGAAAAGCTTATCGAATCCTATATTTCTATGTATGTATGATCAGATACTACAATCTCCAATACCGGTCGCCTCAACTTGTTAAGATGTCAACAATGGTTTGGGAAGAAGATATCAGCGGTTTGACTGGTAAAGACATTATGAAAGATATCAAAGAGAAGAAGGATATTAGGGTCGGATCGTTGTTTAATCTTACGGATTGCAGAAGAGGGTCGACGGGACTTATGAGCTATGCGTGCGATGAAGTCACCTTGCGTTTCGAACCCGGCTCTGAGACCAAAGCGACTTTGTTTGGGAACTATCCAACCTGCATCAATGTTTGACTCACCCCACGTCATCACCAGTTCACTGATTTTTTGTTTTTTTCTTCAACAGTTCGTTAATAATTAATTAAGTTCATTTTATTTTAATGTAAACTCCTTATCTTTGGTTTAGATTTCCAACTTGTCAAATATTATAGAATATGAGTTGTCGGTCTAAGCACAAAGATTTTTATTTTTATTTTTTGCTAAACAATCAAAGCACAAAGAGTTGGTTGCGGAATAATATGTGAATTCAGCCAAGAGTTTGAGAGGGTGCTCTTTCCAAATCTCCAATATATATGACAATCTGCTAAGCTAGCTTCTTTTAGAGGGTCTTTGTTGCTTTCAAAGAGGTGCTTAATTTCCACCAATGGTTATACCACCAAGTTCATACTTTCGTTCGCCAATTTATGTGTCTTGCCTCGAACTTGTGTTGCTTCTTTAACGATTCATTTTTAGGAGTAAATAGCTCATTTTAATAAAACATATACAATATTCGATTTCTTAAATCTTTAAAAATTGATGTTTTTTAATAAATTTAACGGACTACTTAGAAACAGACCTAGTTGGATTTGGATATGAGAGTTGTATTTATCCTTTTTTATATATATAAAATATTTTTTCTTTTCCCAATCATAGTTGGAGTTGTATCAAAGTCTCGTGGGTATATATATACATATGTTTATACAAGGCATTATTTACGATCTCTAACATTATCAAACTCTCTCATATTCTTCTTGCTCTCCAAAAAGATCTTAATTCTTCTCGATCGTCTCTTTTCAATCAATCGCACAGAATGGGACATGAAAAACCGCATTGTACCGGAGAGACGGTTTGCATCGCGCTCGTTGCTTTATGTGTCATAGCCTTATACGCTGGTATTATCATTTATGCAGCCATAGATTATTCTCGGGATTCCCCCGTGCCGGTGCCGGAGCCGGTGCCGGATATAGTGTTAGCTTCTATGGATTTCACGGTGCTCAATATAACCGAGACTTGTCTTAGTGCAACGTGGGATTTGTCGATAAGGATCCCCGGAGATCTTTCTAGATTCTATATATGTCTCCAAGGAGACCTTCAAGCTTCTTTTCTTTACAAGAATGTTACTCTTGCTACTTCATCCCCACAAAAGTAAGCAATTTATTTTCTTCATAATTTTTTTACTTATCTATTATTAATTACTTTTAACAGATTTTCGGAATAAAAAAAAAAATAACTAATTGAATCCTTGTGTGTTATGAACTTATGATCAGATACAACAATCTCCAATACGGCTGGCCTCAGCTTCTTAAGGTTTCAGCACTTGTTTCGAATAAAAATATCAGCGGTTTGATTGGAAAAGACATTATGGAAGATATCAAAGACAAGAAGGAAGTGCGGTTTGGATCGCGGTTTTTTCTAACGGATTGTAGGGAAAACACGACAGGAATTATGAGTTATGCGTGCGATGGAATCACTTTGCGGTTCGAACCAGGACCCGATATGAAAGCCACTGTGTTTGGGAACCACCCAAACTGCATCAATTTTTGACCAATTCTTTGTTATGTTAATTTACATTTCAGTTTTTCTTTAGAGAATGATATTATATTGAGGAGCATGGAGACGCTCTCCACCATAATAAAGACTTTAAATTGGTTTTACAGTTAACTACAACGTTATCTATATATGAACATTAAATGTCGGGGATTATATTTTGTCAATTTGATTTTCTAGGTCTTAAACTCAATTTTTTTTAGCTTTAGGTAAGAAAAAAAAAGTAGGCATTTGTTGTTAAACGTCACTTTGACAACATTATCTTTTTTTTTCTTTTTTCTTTGTAGAACGGAGAAAGTAATTCGTTCTGTCAAAAAACAAAGAAGAGAAAATATATTTATTTGTTTGATCTCTTAAATTCCAATTCTCTACTAACAAGGTTTGAAATTGATGATGATTATTTATGTAATTTATACATATCCTAAAGCTCTAAACAAGCCCATGTATAATGTCTACAAGAAGACACGTAAAAATTCAATTGCTAACATGAAACCCAAGTCATGGTTTCTTGGTTTTTAAGATACTTTATCTACATCTCGTAATAAGTCACTAGATACTAAGGCTTCTTGGTTTGCAGGGATCATGAAAATCTCTGTTTATGGAATTTCTTTTGATCACTATCCATTGATTTTTGTTTTTTTTTTGAGATTTTTATAACAACATATTTTTCTGATACGCAGATAGGTCGTTGCTCCAATCAATATATGATGTGTCAAATGATTATAGTGCAAATAGGCATTTCCTTGTAGGCAGATTTAATAATCAATCTAGAAGAAGGGTTTGGGTTTGACGGAAAAAAAGAAAAAGGGTTTGGGTTTAAATTAGACTCTAAATGTTTAGGACGATGGATTATAGGCCTTGTGAAGGTATATTTTGGGCCGTTCGCCCAGAAATAAGCAAATTGAGAAAGGACGTAATAAAATGAGAAAATAAAAGATTCTGGACTGAGAAAAAGGGGCATTCCGAGAATTGAACTCGGGACCTCTCGCACCCTAAGCGAGAATCATACCACTAGACCAAATGCCCTTTTGGTCTAAGAGAACACTGTTTTATTATATAAACAAAACGTGTATCACCAAATTATCCAACTCTATTTTGTTTACCTAATTATCCAGAGTATTAACAAAGACCGATCATCAAATCTTTTTTTTTTTTTTTTTAATAACTTGTAAGGTCTAAACGATATTCAATTTTTTTTAATAATATATTTATTTAAACGTTAAATTTGCACAAAATAAAAAAAACATTAATTCTTACATTGGAATTTCTAGGTGTCAGTAAACATAATCAATTTTACATCTCTAGAATAATTCGATCCTTTACAAGTTGAAACTTTTAACCTAAAAATTAACCTATTTAGAAAACAGAGAGCCACCTTAAGAAGTAAGAACCACTACATATCTATAAAGAATTCACTCACATAAAAGAAGAAATCTAATAATTTCCATTATTAAAAAAAAAGGTAAATTCTTTCTAGATCATTTAAAAAAAAAAATAGAGCCTCGAATTTACTAATTCTAGCACATGACATTGATAGTTCAAATTTTACCTGACCTTCCTAGTTTATCCTCACCGTCTCCGAAAAATCACAAAATTGCCACTAAATTACATAAACCCCAAATTGCGAGGTCCCAATCCAATCCCTAGCTCTGCGCCCTAATCCGCAGTTTAACCTCACCGGCTATAACCGGTAACCCAACCTATAAGCAACCCAGCAACGGCTGTCTATAAGTTTTTTATTCATTTTTTAAATTCGCAATCGATACAAAATATGTTTCTACCGTATTTACTAATTACTAGTATTATTTTTCTATTTAACAAAATAAAAGATGGTGAAGGAAAAGGAACAAGAAACAATAAGAGGAACTTTTTGTTTAAAAAAAAGAGGAAACAATAAGAGGAATAATGTTTCTGTTTTTTAGTTAATTAAAAAAACGGACTTAATTAATAGTACACCACAGCATAAATATATAAAAATTTTACATTAACGTAAAAAAAATCCTTAGAGAAGTCTCTCATCTTCATCATAATATTTTTTTTTTTTAACTCTGCCTTATTAGTTTCTTTTTTTCTTTGTTTCTGCAAATTTTGTTTAAAGTCTTTGTCTCTCTGGTGTGTTTCCGTGTGCGGTAAGGAGGAAGCTTGTGCTTGTAGACTTGTGTCTCTACGAAATTCGGTAACTCTACGATGATCCTTCTCTTCTTTCCTTTTCTAATCCTCTACTTTTTCTTCTTTCGTTTTCGAAGCGTTTTTAATTCTTATCTCGAAGCGCCGTAATGTGAAAAATAAACCCACGATTAAGTTAAGATCGAATTTTCTGCTCCATTGTTTTCAACTCCTTTTCAATTTTGCTTTGATTGTTCTCTAGTTGCTAGATCTACTGCTTGTTTGTTTTTTTGGTTCTAAGTTGGGATTGCCTTCAAGTTCGATTCTTGGGGATATGATTTTTTTTAATTTGATTGATTTTTCAGTGTTTTAAAAGATTTGATTTGTGGATAAAAGATCAAAGGATTTAGTTTTTTGGCTCTTTTGCTGAGATTGAATTTACATGAATCCTCAAATTCGAAGACTTGTTGTTTCCTCTGGATGCTAAATTTTCCTCAAGTTGCTTCAGGCAAGCTTTTAATTGGTGAATTTAGTTTCTTTCTTTCTCGTTGTTATGTTATCTTACGGTGATCTATTGGTGAAGTTTCTTGTCAGTGTGGTTAAAGTCATTGAGGAATGTGTTTTAGAGAAGCACAGTGATCTATTTTGTTGCTAAAAGTCTTTTTCTTTTTTTCTCTGGTTAAGAAGCTCTGGTCAATTTCAAACCATGGTTGGAGGAGGGAGTGCACAGAAGCTAACTACAAATGATGCACTTGCATACCTCAAGGCTGTCAAGGACAAATTTCAAGATAAGCGTGAAAAGTACGATGAGTTTCTTGAGGTCATGAAAGATTTTAAAGCTCAGAGGTATAAGATTTTGCTCCCTGTTATATGCTTGGTTTTGCTCTTTAGTTCAATTTAAATCTGATCTTATTTTTCAATTGTAGAGTTGATACTAGTGGAGTCATCTTGAGGGTGAAAGAACTTTTCAAGGGGAACCGGGAGCTGATTTTGGGTTTCAATACCTTCTTGCCAAAAGGTTTCGAGATAGTCCTCCTACCCGAGGATGACCAACCTCCGCCGAAGAAACCCGTTGAGTTTGAGGAAGCTATTAGTTTTGTCAACAAGATTAAGGTAGAGATTTTATGTGGTGCACTTCCCCTTTTTCTCTTTTCTACTTGCCTCTTAACTATCATTTATCTGCAGACAAGGTTTCAAGGCGATGATCGTGTATACAAATCATTTTTAGACATTTTGAACATGTACAGAAAGGAAAACAAGTCCATTACTGAGGTGTACCAGGAGGTATGTTCGTAGCCACTTGCAGTATATTGTTTTTCATTGTATTGGTTGCCCTTCTTGTCTTAGTTTGATATGCTTATCTTGTAGGTGGCTATTCTTTTCCGGGACCATCACGATTTGCTTGGGGAGTTCACTCACTTTCTCCCTGATACTTCAGCAAATGCCTCTGCTCACGATTCTGTAAAAATGTCAGTACGTGATAGAGGCATTAAATCTTTTCCCACCATGCAGGACTCTGATAAGGTTCCTCTCTCTGTTTTTCTCTTCAAATAGTTGTGCACTATGGTTAATATGCTATTAGATATTAGATACTCAGAGCCATGTTTGGGCATTGTTGCAGAAGGACCGGATCATTGCTTCACAGCCTGACCGCGGCCTCAAAACCGAACATCTGGACCTTGACCATGAGAGATCTTTGTTGAAAGAAGGTAAAGAAGAAATGAGACGCATTGACAAAAAGAATGAGTACATGGATGACAGAGACAGGAGAGGTTATGGAATAGATGACAGAGATTTTGAACACGATAGCCAGAAAGAGCAGTTCCTCAACAACAAAAAGAAGCTGACACTTAGGGATGATGATTCTACTGGAATTTCAAATCAAGCTAGGGAAGGAGACAAGTTTTCTGGAGCCATTCCCACTTCATCTACTTATGATGAAAAAGGTGCTATGATAAGCTGATCTCTCGTTTTCCTTATTTTATACTTTAGACAACTCAGTACTGATTTCGGAGATAGCTAGGAGTGAGTTTTATGATTTCATATTATGATTTCTTGCAGCCTTGTCTGCTATTCGCTGTGTTCTGAAATTGAAATTTGTGATGACAGGTCATAGCCAAGAACTTGCTTTTGTTGATAGAGTGAAGGCAAAGCTTAATACCTCTGAGTACCAGGAGTTCTTACGATGTCTTAGTCTCTTTTCGAAGGAAATAATCAGCCAACCAGAGTTGCAGTCTTTGGTATGTTTTTATGCTGACTTAACATTTTCTCTCTGCAGTTGAAATTGGAGAAGGTTATGAGAAATCTTATGGAACTTTCCTGTCAATGACTCGTGGACGTTTTGTATCAGGTGGGCGATTTGATTGGAGTATATCCAGATCTTATGGAGGCCTTCAGAGTCTTTTTGGTTCAGTGTGAAAAGAATGGTAAACAGACAAACTTGTGCTTCTCTTCTTTACATTTGCCAGTTAAAGGTTATGATTTGACCCTTTTTTTGTTTTTCTTTCTGCAGAAGGATTACTCTCTGGTATCGTGACTAAGAGTAAGTCTAGCTATTTTTGTAACATACGTCTGATGTTTCTCTCGAGATACTTTTTATGATCGAGTGAGATGAACTCTAACCGTTGGATTGCTGTGACTACAGAATCTTTGTGGAGTGAAGGCAAATCTCCTCAACCTACTAAGTCACAAGACAAAGATACAGACCGAGAACGCGAGAAGAGTGAAAGGTTTAGAGAAAGAGATCGTGAGAAGGAGAGGCTTGAAAAGGCGGCAGCGAGCCAGAAATGGGCTAAACCTATCAGTGAACTAGATCTCTCGAACTGTGAACAGTGCACTCCTAGTTATCGGTTACTTCCAAAGAATGTATGCGGCTACAGTTCATCATGAACAAATCTTCTCCTCCTCGTTTCTTTATTTTTGTTTCATCACTTAAATATACAAATTTTGTTTTTCTTTTGGCAGTACCCAATTCCTATTGCAAGCCAAAAAATGGAGATTGGTAGCCAGGTGCTTAATGATCATTGGGTCTCCGTTACTTCAGGAAGTGAAGACTATTCATTTAAACACATGCGCAAGAACCAGTACGAAGAGAGCCTCTTCCGATGTGAAGATGACAGGTTAGTTATTAATCTATATCTATGGACAGCTTGTATTGCAGATAGTGGTACTGTCATGTTACTTTGGCACCTGATTTATATGTTCTCTCGATCAAAATCTGACTGCCTTCTGCTATTTGTTGAGCGTTTTCTTGGAAAAGTTTGGATTTGGTGAATATTTGTTTGTTACTGTGCTTTAGGTTCGAGCTAGACATGCTATTAGAGTCTGTGAACTCAGCTACGAATCGAGTGGAAGAGTTATTGGCAAAGATTAACAGTAATGAATTGAAAACCGACACTCCCATCTGTATCGAGGATCACCTCACAGGTATACACATATAAGTTGGTGTGAACAACAGCTTCATAAATATTTGAACTCTCTTCTCTTTGTGACTGCTGAAATTTTGTATGTTATGGTCTTGTAGCTCTAAACCTAAGATGCATAGAACGGTTATACGGTGACCACGGGCTCGATGTGATGGATTTGTTAAAGAAGAATGCCTATCTTGCTTTACCCGTAATACTGACCCGTTTGAAACAGAAGCAAGAAGAGTGGGCTCGGTGTCGTTCTGATTTTAACAAAGTTTGGGCTGACATATATACCAAGAACTACCACAGATCACTTGATCATCGCAGTTTCTATTTCAAACAGCAGGATTCAAAGAATCTGAGCACAAAAGGTTTTTTCCTCATCACCCATTTCTTGCAGTCAAAGTATTTTATGGATTTCTTATGTACTACTATCTTTCACTGCAGCGTTGCTGGCAGAGATAAAAGAGATCTCTGAGGAGAAGCGAGGAGAAGATGATGCACTTCTTGCTCTTGCGGCTGGAAATAGACGAACTATATCCTCCAACATGAGTTTCGATTATCCAGATCCTGATCTTCACGAAGATCTGTATCAGCTGATCAAGTATTCATGTGGAGAGATGTGTTCAACCGAACAGTTGGAGAAGGTAATGAAGGTATGGACAGAGTTTTTGGAACCAATATTTGGTGTTCCTTCTCGTCCTCAAGGTGCTGAAGACCGAGAAGATGCTGTCAAGTCTACGAACCAGAACTTAAAATGTGCTAGTTCAAGCGAGGGTAGTCCTCAAAATGGAGCTATCGTTGCCAACTCTGTGCAGTCAAATGGCCCTCGAAAAGCCAGTGAAAGTAATCAGTTGCGGCAAGCTAGTGATTTGGATAGAGATGTCACTGCTAGTAAGACCTCAGATGGCTTATTATGTGACAACACTCAGAATGAGAAAACGCCGAAGAATGTAACTGCACCTGACGAAATGCCCGAAACCAAACAAGCTGTTTCTATTGAACGTGTGCATAGCTCAAATGCACCGCCTGTGGATGGATTGCTACTACCTCAAAGGAATGGGAAAACCAGCATTTTATCCATTGCCGGTAAGCACTTTAAACTTTGCTTGATAAGTGTACTCTTGGAATTTTTCTTGTTTTTAGATGGTGAATGGTATCCTGCCCCTTTTTTACTCGACCAGGGATTAGCAATAGTAATTCAAAACCTAGTGCGTTAACCAGTGGACCGGAGATGGAGTTGAAGCCAAATCATGTAAATGGGCCACGCTTAGAGGTAGTTCCAAATGGGACACTGGCGGAAACACCGAATAATCAAAGATCTAATGAATGTTTCCCTGGACAAACCAAAGTTGAAAGAGAGGAGGGTGAACTTTCTCCAACAGGAGATTTTGAGGAAGATAATCTTGACGTTCATGCAGAGAATGACTTGGAGGACCTCAGCAAAGGTAAAGATAGTGCTGGAAATAACTTCAACCCGAGAAGTAGTGGAGAGAGTGATGCTAATGCGAATGATGAAGGAGATGAAAGTGCACCAAGATCATCAGATGGCAGCGGAAACACATCTCAGAACGGTGATGTTTCTGGAACTGAGTCTGGTGATGGTGAAGATTGTTACCCTGAAGATGATATGGAACATAATAACAAGGCAGAAAGTGAAGGTGAGGCTGAAGAAGGTATGTCTGATGCCCATGACGATGCTGAAGGAGATAGGCCTGTGTTGCCCATTTCAGTGCGAAACATGCTACATGTGAAGCCTCTTGCAAAGTATGTCCCTCCAGCTTTGCGAGATAAGGACAAAGTTGATTCTCAGAAGAACTCCAGAGTCTTTTATGGGAATGATTCGTTTTACGTTCTTTTCCGGCTTCATCAGGTAAACAGATCATTTATTCAATCTGCATATTAATGAGGATGGAGTTTTTCATGAGGCTAACTTTTTGCGGTTACTCGTAAACAGATTTTGTATGACAGAATATTATCAGCAAAAATCAATTCATCTTCTCCAGAAAGAAAGTGGAAGACCTCAAATTCAACAAACCCCGCAGATTCCTACGCCAGGTGATTATCCCTTATGCAATTACTACAGGATGCATCTGTGTTTCTACTTACATCTAGTTTCGGTGTTGGAACAGATTCATGAATGCTCTGTACAACTTACTCGATGGCACATCTGATAATTCGAAGTTTGAAGATGATTGCCGAGCAATAATTGGGACCCAGTCATATGTTCTTTTCACATTGGACAAACTGATCTACAAGCTCATCAAGCATGTAGGTTTTCCTTTTGTTACATTCTTGATCTCTTTATCTATCCTTTCACTTGTGATTCAACTCATCAATGTGATCCTTCAGCTCCAAGGATTAGCAGCTGATGAGATGGACAACAAACTTCAGCAGTTATATGCATATGAGAAATCCAGAAAGCCTGAGAAGTTTCTCGACGCTGTTTATTATGAAAATGCTCGTGTTCTTCTTCCCGACGAAGATATATACCGCATCGAATGTGTAAGAATTACTTCCATAGTTTTGGACCAAACTAGCTTATGATCCAGGAACTTCATAGGAATTTATATTTTTGTGCTTTTAATTCTGCAGGAACTATCGACCCCAACCAAACTATCTATTCAGCTTCTGGACTACGGACATGATAAGCCTGATGTAACATCCATATCCATGGACCCAAATTTTGCAGCTTACCTCCACAATAACTTCCTTTCCAATCAACCTAATGCGAAAGAAAATCCACGAATCTATCTAAAACGGTAAGTAGAGAGCAATGACAAAGGACTATTCCATCTTTCTAAAAGGATAATGGTGAAACTAATCAGATGCTCTCTTTTTTTCCCGCAGGAATAAGCGTAAAATTGGTGGTGATGATGAACTCTGCACCACGAATCAAGTTAAGATTATTAACGGTTTGGAGTGTAAGATAACCTGCAGTTCTTCAAAGGTACTGTGCCTTTTTTTTCTGCTTAACACTGGAGTTTCCATGATAACGACTTTAAGCTGGTCTGTATAAAACAATTGTCCGGTATATCCTGCAGGTCTCCTATGTATTAGACACAGAGGATGTATTGCATCGTGCTAAGAGGAGGAAAGTTAGGAACCAAGGCGGTTTACCCCGTAGGCAGGACACTGTTTCCAGTGGTTCTTTAATCCGGCAAAGGAGAATACAAAGTTACCAAAAACTTCTCACCGGCCAGTGAAATCTCTCACTTGCCACAAGCAACAGCTCGGGAATCGAGCAAATTCACACTCTTTTAGAGACAAAAGGTTGGCCATTCTTTGCTTGTTATACTCGGCATTGAGCTTTGTCAGAAAAGAAGAAATTTAAGATGGCTCTCACTTCTGTTGCTGCCTCTGGTCCCTGTTGAACTTTCACAGAAAATAAAAGGGAAAGGAGGGGAAAATCGAAGGAATACTCAAAGGATTAGCTGCCCAAGCCTTCAGAGTCTTTTTTTCCACAATTGTGTATATAGGCTTTTGTATGTTGTAACATTAACTCAAAATTCTTTCCAACATTAATCACCTAAATGAAAATTTGTTCTGTATCTCCAATTCTTACTACATATGCAGTTCTTGCACATACCAGGCTCTAATGTTTTTTTTGCCAATGAATCACTAAAGACAGAGCTAACGTGGAGCCTTTTTAACCGGCAAGCTCGCTGATTGGTGGACGGTCCATGATGTCTGCTGCAGCTGCTGAACTACGTTGCAGGGTCGGGTCAATATCAGGCAACTTAGGAATCTGAGCCAATAGATCAATGGTGCGTCGTAACAGACGAGCGAGATCACCTTCGTCCATTGCACATTCCATCATCATTTCTTTCCAACTTAATCCAGAAGCCCAAGCTTCAACCATACCAGAGAACTGAATGTCCAAACAACAAGAAATCTCAACCTCGTGCTTCTCTTGAAGCTTTATGAGAGAGCTTCTCTGTTCTTCCAAGAAATTAACCACGTCTACTACTGTATCAGATGGCTCGTAAATATAGTTGTTGTCTCTCCAAGGCCGAACTTTTATGCCCTCTGAAACTAAACTTGCACATACACCAGCTAGTTGAGGAGGCTTGAGATCCACCAGGACTTTATTCCGGAGCACCATTGCAAGCCAGAGCTCGTTTTCTCCTCGGATTGCAGCAGCTGTTTCACCAAGAGGAAATATCAGGTGTGTGTTAATGTCCAATGCTCTGCTTTCGTGAATCACATTGCTAATGCGCATGAAATCTTTCCAACCAGACGGTTCGATCTGCTCTAAACGGTTTATGAGGCGTCTCGATCTCGCCTTAAGCCGTTTCATCTTCTCAACCGTCAGCTTAGCGTTCTCTAGGATTTTCTTATATTCTCTGAACCCTGCTGACCGAGATATCCTCTTCTTCAAACGCGACACTTTGCTTCTTTGTTCCCTGTATTGTTCCGCAGCGTTATCATACTCTTGGGACATATGTAACACCTCGACTTCTTCAGAAAGGCTGCTTAGGACAGGTACGTTTAAACTCCAGGACCATGTTTCTAGAGATCCTTCCATTCTCCACATACTTCCAAGTTCAGATTCAGCTAGTTTATCCCACTGCATATCTGCTTTATCGAGAAGAGCCTTCATGATTTCTCGAGGCAAAGCATCTCCCAGCGTTAGAGCAATGTTAGGGAAACCAGTCCTGTAAACAGTCCTTATCCATTTCTCAGTAAAGAGATACCATGAGTTATCAGAGCCAAGGGCCACATAATAAGATGGTTTAACAATAGGCTTTCCAGGTTCATCAGTCACCAGGTCATCCTCAATTACGTTTAACGCAAAAGATTCATCCAAAGACATCATCTTCTGAAGTTTTGAACCATTAAATGAATCGATATGTCCCAAGTAAACAGCAGGGACTGACTGCTGCATCCCTTCAGAATCCTTGAACTCCAAACAAATAAATGGTAAGTTTCCCTCTTCCATTCCTTTTAGAAGCGGTTTCAGAGCTGAGAACCTTTCGAGTTCCATCCTTCTTCGTAGCTCAGTACGCTTGCGTTTCTCTTCCCGCAGTTCTTCCTGAAGTACAGTGATCTCCTTGTATTCCTTTGCTGAAAGAAGTTTCCTACTCTTCTTATCTATTGCTTCATCGCTTATTTCTGATGTCAGAATCTCGATCTTCTTGTCGATTTCAGCAAGTTCCTCCTTCGCAGCAACCGTCACATTGCTGCTCACGTAATTTCCAAAACTCTTCTCAACTAATTTCTTGGCTTCTTCTAGACTTCTCCCTGCTTGTAAGACTTTCCCATCCTCAGTTCCACTTGACTTACGAGTAACTTTTGAACCAGCTACAAGATTCAGCACCATGCCATATGAAGCAGTAAACTGTGACACGAGAGGTTTTACTCCAGCAAAGACAAGTTTGCAGCACTCTTCAGCGCCTTCAAAAGCAGTCTGAACCAGCACAGTGTAACCCTTTTCATCAATGCCTCTGCGGCCAGCACGCCCAGCCATCTGGAACAATTCGTTAGGACCCAACTGTATTCGTTCATTACCAGCCTTTTTTGTCAGAGACGAAATAACAGCCGTTCTCGCCGGCATGTTTATTCCAGCAGCAAGTGTCTCAGTAGCGAAGACAACCTTAACAAGTCCTCGCTGAAACAATTCCTCAATGAAAGATTTCCAAAGAGGTAGACATCCTGCATGATGAGCAGCAATTCCCCTTAGCAGTCCTTTCTCTGCACTCTCTCTCACTGCATCCGGATAAAGAATACGAAATTTCCTCAGGGCCAGCTCAACTTCACTCTTCTCGCAATCATCTAAAAGCTGAAAATTTTCAACATACTGTACAGCTGCATCACATCCTCTGCGATTAAAAATGAACCATATCGCTGGTAACATATCTTTTCCCTGGAGATGCCATAATGTGTCGCTAATTTGAGGTACCTACAACTTACGGCTCAGCTCAGTCATTAACTTCAGATAAAAATCATACTCAAATATACAAGGAAACGACAAATGCCTAGTTCATTAAGAAGCATAATGTAAGACCTGTGAACGGCGAATCTTGTTTATCTCATTCTTTGAAAGAGGATAATCAGAAATGTTCGCAAGGCTGTTGTAGCTCGTATCACCTCCTCGTTTTCTTGACCTCCTTCCCCTACGCCCGTCATCATCATCACGATATCTAGCTTCTGAGGCAGACAGTTGCAAATAACTGAGAGACAGCTTCCTGCTCCAATAAATAAAGCCTCTTCCAGTTATTTAGAGAAAAATACTCTACACTACATGTTGATGATAAAAGGATAATTGAATCTTTTACCTATTCACTTGTGTCCCTTTCTCATCAAGCAGAGGCAGTAAAGAATGTTTTGTTGAGAAGTACCAAGTTAATGGAACTGGGCGTCTTGTCGATGTTACCAACTCAGTCTTCCCATGTATCTGAGGACAAAACACAACGAGCAGCTAACACATCTTAGACAATGAGTGGCTAATGAATCTGAGGATTACTACAGTTGTCATACTAGTAGTTAACGGGAATCGAGTACTTGATCAACAAAAAAAGAAATTACATCGCTTAACAATAGAAGACAAATGAGACAATGAACATGACACTAAGGTGAACAGAGGGAATATTTGTGGATGACAATCATGGTACATTGTTATAACTCATGATAAAAGCTGCAATGCATTCCCATAGGGAAAAAGTCTGCAAACTCACCTCACCAATCCAACCAGCTAATTCATCTGGGTTTGCAACTGTAGCTGATAGGCATATAAGTTGAACCTCTTTTGGGCAATAAATGACCTGATCATATTAAAACAGAGACTGACTGAGACACTCAGCTAATAATCCTTCAAAGGAAAGAAGATAAACGGTGGAAGAAGAACTTACTATCTCTTCCCACACAGTTCCCCTAGATATGTCGCTTAAATAATGAACCTCATCCAAAACAATTGCATCAACATGAAAAAGCCCAGTTCCTGAAGACGCCATTCCAACGCTAAAGATTCCAACACAAAAAGCGAGTTTAAAGAAGCTCCTGGACAGCCAGATACACAGAGAGCTGCAGTTGATAGAAGTCCAAATGAGAAATACCTTTGATACAACATGTTGCGGAGAATCTCTGTAGTCATGATCACAATCTGAGCATCTTTGTTGATGGCAGAGTCACCTGTGAGGAGACCAACGTTATCGTCGCCAAATGTCTCCCTAAAATCAACAGTAAGAACCACATTTCAGCGATTATAGTTGCTTCATACTCATAAAATTAACGGGAATCACGATTACCTAAACTCGCGAAACTTTTGGTTAGAGAGTGCTTTAAGCGGTGTGGTGTAGAATAACCGGCGACCTCGAGCCACCGTGGCAACAGCTGCTGCTTCAGCTATCAAAGTCTTCCCACTGCTCGTCGGAGCAGAAACCACCACAGATGAACCTCTCAGAAAAGCCTCAACAGCCAATCTCTGGCCAAAATGATGCAATTTCAAACTTCAAAACCTCCAATTCCAGAGATTAATGGAAAAAAAGAAGAAAAAATGTAAGTTAAAAACATATAAGCAAACCTGAAACTTGTCGATACGAAAATCGTAGATGGAAACGAGTTCATCGATATCAATCATCTCCACTCCAAAATCTCGAACAAGACTGCGAAGCTTCTCCACCCTCTGCCACCTAAACTCCACGCGTTGTCGAGCCGATTCCGCTGGCAAATCCACCGAGAACTCGGTTTCATCGTCGTCGCTATTCCGAGTTTCATCAGAAATATCGTCATACTCGTCCGCGGCTTCATCGTCCCCGTCGTCATCGTCTTCTTCTTCTTCCTCCTCTTCTTCCTCGTCTTCCTCGTACTCCTCGGAGAGCTGAGATTGCGACGGCGAAAGAGAGTTCAAGGATTTAAAGGAAAGTTGTTGGAAACGTGTTTGAGTAAAGATTAGAGATTTGGTGAAGCAAAAGGGTGGGGGATGAGAGAGAGAAGGAAAGTGGAAGAATTTGAAGGAAGAAGCTGTGAGGGAGACGACGGGAAGAGTGTTCATGTCGGAAAGGACATTTGAGATGGGTTTTTTTGGCCTTTTGGATATTACACCAATAAATTAATTTTTTTTTTGTTTTCTGGTATCGATTTTTCCATGATATTACGTACACGGCTATACGAGGGGCGTGGGGCTCTCTTTGAGTTTTTATCGATTCATAAAAAATGTGATAGAAATTTTATTTGTCAAAAATATAAAATTACGCCATATTTAAATTTGGATGATGATATAACTATAAAATCGTGTTTTTTTGTTAAAACCGTAAAATCATATTTTTTTGCCAAACTACAAAATTTTTTTAAAAATATGATATTTTTGAAAATTGCCCAAATATATATATATAATATACACATATAATATACTATATACTATTTAATATATAATATATATATATAATATAATACATAATATATATATATATATATATACTTTTGAAGAGCAATTTCCCTAAAAATATTGGTAACATTTTGTATATGAGTTTCGCTGTGTTGTGTGGTTATGTTTGAGTTTCGTTGTGTTGTGTGGTTGAGTTTGAGGGTGTCCCTGAGAATAATTTGTATTTTGTGTGATGTTTTTGTTTTGGTTGTTCTTTATGTTATGATTTGTATTTAAGTTTTTTTTTTGTGTTTTTGTGTGTTTTTGGTGTGTTTAAGTTTGTTTTCTAAGGCAAAACACAAAGAAATTTAAATTTTCCTTAGCTGCTAAATTTGATGCCGAAGGACCCTTTCAGAGAGAAGTAGGAGCAAAGTTAAAACACATAATAAGACAAAACTACAAAATTAATGCGAAGAAAGAAACTTACAATGGATTCCAAGGTGAGTTTGACTGTTTGCTTGTATTTTTGCATTTAATCTTGACAGGATAATGCAGTATTGTGATTATCCAAAAGATTTATTAACTGTGATCAAAACCAACATGACATTATCATACAAGATGTAATCGAGGTCTTAGAAGAAAGAAATAGAATAAAAACAAACACATCTATATAATAATGGATGCACTAATACAAGACAAATCAAGCCTAACCTTAAATCTTCTGAGCACAACAAAGATTCGAGCAGAAGAAACAAAAAAAAAACAAATCATGTCAGTTCTCATGAGAATATGAAACAGCACACAGCACACAACACACATAATTTATCTACCTGGCCTTTTTGGGACGACTGAATCGTTTTCTTATATTTAGCTCTTTTCAGCTTAAGAATCCTCTATCCTGATAGAAAACCATACTTTTAGCAGAAAGGAGAAAAGAAAAACTACAAAAACACAGAAAAGAGACAAAGATACATGACCCGAAACTGAATCGCTTTCTTATATTTAGTTATTTTCAGCTTAAGCGTCCTCTATCCTGATACAAAACTATCATTTTAGCGGTATACTAAACACACAAGACTATAAAATAAGAGAGTAAGAGGGATACTTCACCTTATCCTTAATAGATCATTGGCTATAGAACGACTAGTGCATCTTTATTGTTTGCCGCTCAAATAGTGTTTGTTTATTTACCTGGCCCAACATTTGTTCTTGGTTACTGTATCATCTCCTGAACCTTCCTTTTGTTCGTTGTTGCTCAAAACCAATGCATGAAGCAAGAAACATGAGAAGAAAGGCACATAGAGTTTGTTTGGTTACCTGACTCTTCATTTTTTCCTTGGCTGCTTAATCTCTTCCTGAGGTTTTGTTATTCAGCTAAAGAATCTCCTCTTGGGAGATAAGTATCCTGCTAGCAGTAAACTATGAGCAGAGTAATCATGGCACCTAATTGTCTAATTGACAACACACGAGAGTAAAATAAAACTAAAATTTTTCTGTGAAGAAAAAAACTTACTACAAATAGTACAGAGTATACTCTAATGCGAGATTTGACTGTTTGCTCATTTTCTTCTTCTTTTAATCTTGGCAGGACAATGCAGTATTATGAAACCATCGACTGAAAAGACAACCAATAACTTCTGGAATACGATCAGATTTGACCAACAAAATAATTAATAGATGCAAAACAATAAGAATGAAAGAGATATGAGAAGAGAAAGGTACTTCACCTGAAATTGACTCGGCAACAGAATCTCAAAGTTCGGCCTCTGAAACTTTTGTGAGTGTTGAGTTTGGTGTTTTTGTATTGCTCGTTTGTTATGTTGTGTCTAAGTTTTGAGTGTGTTTTGAGTTTTTTGTTTAGAGTTTTATTGTGTGTGATGTGATTTTGTTTTGCTCTTTTGTTGTGTTGCGTTTGAGTTTTGTTGATTTTGGTTGTGTTTTGAGTTCAAGTGCATTTTGTTTGAGTGTCTTTTGTGTTGGTGAACCTGTGTGTAACTCAAACAAGCCAAGCCGACTCGGCTCGTCAAATGAATATAACCTGTAGAGATAACCGAGAGGACCTATGCATGAGACAATAGACATCAGAATAGAGGGAGAAATTTACTTTACCTGACCTCTCATGTGCTCTTCTATACAAAATCGCCTCTGGAAATTTTGTTCTCCGCAGCTCAAAGATATCTGCATGAGGCAAGAGACACGAGAAGAAAGAGATATCATTTACCTGACCCCCTCATTTGCTTTTGTCTTCTGAGGAGTCGCCTCTTGAACTTTTGTTCTTCGTAGAATAAGGATCCAGAATTTTGTTAGCAAATATTGTGGGCCGAGTAAAGACGTCACTAATACATCACGCAAAATCAACGCCGAGAAAATAAACTTGGTAAGAATCTTACAGAGCCAAAACAGATAATGATGTGTAGCGAAGAACCCGACTGCAAACATAAGTACCAAAGTTAGGAAAACAATCACTCATGAGGAATAAAAATTGCAAAATGGCTAATAACAGTGTTTATCTAGGCAACAAATATGATTTAAACAGTCTTTCAAAACTCACATTTGCTCCCGTCTCTGAAATTAGATATGAATTTCTGAATCATACGACCACAGATTGATTTATGTTAGAACTCGGAAATGACGACGTAAACATACAAAGACAGAAAGACGAATAGCAAGATAATCTACCTATGTATTATCACAGATTCTTCTTGAATGAATAAAACGATTGACCATTTTTAAAAAGTTCATCTTAACAGATAAAATTAACCCATATCATGCGAATATGATGGCTTCCTTCAAATCCAAGTCACAGCAAATTCAGAGTTATGAGGAAAACTCTCTAAATCGTTACGCGATTACCTTAATTGGAAGATCTCGAAACTATCAAATCACTAAATTCAAGCAGAAATCAAAAGAAATTTTTCAAATCAAAACCCTAGATTCGCAAATCAACGATCGGCAAGTAAATTCCAAACTAGAAGAAAAGGGGAAAATCAAAAGCTTGCTCACCTTCTAGGATTTGGTAGGACTATCGCATGATCCGAACTCAAACCATTAGACACTTCTTAATTCAATCGATCTGAGAATTAGAAGAAGACAGAAAAGGAAAATCGCTTCTTTGAAAGAAATTTGAATTTTGAATTTTCGTTAACGGGAAGAGGAGAGAGTTTCAGTTCCGAAATTGAAAGACGTTATGTTAGAGAAGTGAAGCGGCTTTTATGTAGTTTTTTGAAGAGTATTTCAAATTAAGCATATAAAACTACGATTTTGAAAAGTTAAGAGTTGTTAAACGACATTTTATTGGAAGAATATTTCAAAATTTTAGCATACACATTTACGATTATGACATTAAGTATATGTTAGAAATGGATTTATTTTTGGAAAATTAGGTCTCATGACCATTACAACCAACAAAATATAGAAAGTAACCATAAAAAAACTTTCTATATTTGGTTGCAAAATTGTAGAGAGTGTGTTTGGTTGCAAAAAGACTAGTCCTTGATAAAGACTAGTCCTTTAGAACGACTACTACTTTAGTTTTTTTTTTTTTGGTATCAAACTACTACTTTAGTTGCAGAGAGAGATGTGCATATACAAGTGCTGTTTTGTACTTGGAACTGAAGAGATATGGAATTTAAAAAAGAAAACAACTACTCAAAAACAGGTACATACATCTCTGCATAAAGTTTTGTATGAATTGTATTCATTAACATTACCAAAACTCAGACATGCCCACATATGCTTGCTTTTTCACCTATCCCTTCTCTCATTGTCTCTCTCTCTTCTCCTCCCCTTATACTCGTCTCTCTCTCTTCCACTCTCCACACGCCTCTCTCCATCTCTCATCTCTTCATCGCGTCTTCTTCTTCTTCTTCTGTCTTCATCTTCCCTACTGTCTCTTTCATTTCTCTTCCTCTCTTTCTTCTCCCTACTACTCACACCATCATCATACCTCCTGTGCCTTTCCTGGTCCTGTCTTCTACCACTGTACTTATCTGCCTTGTCCTCGGTCTCACCATCATCTCTATGTTGTCTTTTGCTTTCACCATACCCATGAGGACTTCTCCTACGAATAATCTTCTCCCTGTCATGGCTATGCTCCCTCTTGGGCCTTTCAGCTATATCACCCTCAAACACCATATCATAGCCTTTGCCTCCCCCGTGCTGTCTGTTTTGATCTTTTACAATGAACTTTGAAGCCTGATTACCACCCACACAATCCTTGGCAACATGATCCGTCGACCCACATTTGAAACATCCATTCCCTGCTACCATGTTGTTTATATCAGCGTTCCATGTTTTGTATCGCAAGGATTTCGACACTTGCTTGGTCTATGGGATCAATACACACAATAAGGATGGGGAAAAAAAAAGGATTTACCTTTACCCTTTTGTGTGTCTTTCTGCCGGAACTGTGAC
>OVAY01000734.1:0-45441 GCA_900406395.1 Kernera saxatilis | reverse complement strand
TTTTTTTCTTTTTTTTTGGTATCATCTGGGTCTTTTCTTAATGCTATCTCAGCTATATATTTTTTTCTGTTGTTGTTGTTATTAAAAAAAAAAATTGTCAATAATATATATATATCTATATAATATACAGGATTTAAATCCAAATAATATTTTAACAACAACAGTAATACAAACCAATATGCTATAGTTAATGATATTACGTAATATATTCAATTCAAAATGCATGCCTTCCAACATTTTTTTTGATCAACATGTTAAATATAATTAAATTTGGATGATGATATAACAATAACATCAAAACATGTAATTGTTTTTTAACATGTACAAATGATATTTTAAATATGTTCGTTTTTAAAATATAATTAAATTTGGATGATGATATAACAATAACATCAACACGTGTAATTGTCTTTTTAAACATGTCTTAATATAAAGAAACAAATAAATAAAATTATTATATGCATGTGGTGTCAAAAAAAAAAAATATGCATGTAAATTAAGACCTAAAGTTTTTTTTTTTTTTTAAATTACCATATCAAATATATTTTTTAGAAGTTTTTTGGACATGGCCTACAAATTTAGAAATTTTAAGCAATTTGCTAATTATAATATGGGCTGATTTTCATTTAAAACACAATTAAACGAGATTATAGACACCGCCTCTTGATTTCATAACGGCCACTAAATATCCTCTATATTAGTAGTAGCGATCTACTCTTTCGAAACTGCTCTCATAAATTGCAATTCTCTCCCAAGGCCAGGTTTTGTTTGTTTATTTGTTTCCTTCGTATTATTTAAAAGTTCTGCCGACTTTACCCAATTCCCGCTTTTGGATTCGTCTTGATTCTTCGGTTTTTGGGGGTTCTTATCTTCGTCATTGTGTTTCAAAGAGCCATTGCCATTGACTCATATAACGTTATACAACACAAAACTCTCATACAACCTCAGAGTTTATTTTGTATTATTAGAAACACAGGGATACAGAACAGAAACAGATACCGAAACTAATTTGATTCAAGGGCCAGTTAAAAAAGCCCATTTATATTGGACCTAAAGTATTAGGCCCGAAACATTAATCACGCTGTGGCATTCTGGGTTGGACATAGAATCAAACGCCCGAATTGTCACAGAAGTATCTTTTGGATCGTTTTTTGTTTTTTTTTGGTTTTTTGATACGGTTTTGCTTGTCTCCAAGCTCAGACTCTAACGTCTTGAGTATCTCGATGAACTCCTTCTTCCCCGCCTCTTGCTCCTCGCCTCTAGCTCCCCAGATCAACCTCGTTGGACCATACACCTAATCACATTGTTAATCAAATTAAACCAAACACTAATGTCGATTCTTCTCTTCTATAAAAGCTTAGATCTTTAAGGTTTTTTATTTTACCTTTTTGTTAATGAAATCTCCCCAGAACTTGGCCTGAGCTCTTTGGTAAGGATCAGAAGGGAGGAGCGGGTTTTTGTCGGGCCAAGTCTCGTCGATGTACTCGATCTGGATGAGAGATTCACATACCGGTTTACCGTTGTGGATGAGAACCGGGATTTTCTTATGAACCGGGTTCATCTCGAGGAGAATCAGGCTTTTATTCCATAGATCTTGTTCTCTGTAATCGAATTTGATGTTTTTCTCCTCTAGAGCAATCCGCGTCCTCATTCCGAACATACTCGGCCAGAAATCTAGAAGAATCACCTCGTCCGCCATTGTTGCTCTTCATTAAGCTCACTGAGATATTTTCTTCGTTTGTTGTGTGTGTATGGTGAAGAAGAGAACAAGGTTCGGTAATTTATAGAGGAGACAACATATTTGGATCGCGTTTAGCTTGCCAGTAAAGTCAGAAAAAAGCATTAACTTTCCCATTAATTTCTAAATAAACAAATAAATAAAATTTCCCATTAAAGCATTTTCATATGACACAATAAACTTTTCTTTTAAATATTTTTTGTTCTTTTGCTTTATTTTATAAAACTTCTCAGACATTTTAAACATTTTCTAATGAATTTTAAATCAAATACTAACCTAGAGATTAATTGTTTAAGTTCAATTCCAGAGGTGCAAATCGTCCTACTCAATTTATTAATGTTTTTAATCTTGATATCTGCCCAAGTGAATCACAGAGTTGATTACGCCACTGCTTATGTCATCATACTTTCTTTTGGTGGATTTTTAAATTAGTTTTTTTTTTCCTGTATTAGTTACATTTTTTTTTACGCCGAATGAGTTCGGGCCTTTTAGTCTTAATCTCATCCGAATCCGAAATTAGTTTTTAATCCATTCTATACATTTTCTTTCAAGTGGACTAGAACTAGTGATTTTTTGGTACTTCCTACCGAGTGGAATCGAACTTGTGATCTCCTGATCAATGTTTTTGTTCTTTTTTTCAAGAAATCACTAGACCAAAAGTCACTTGGTTCAGATTGGAAGATGCAAACAAGAAGCAGTGCAAAATTACTGTTCTCTAAGTAGATTCAAAGGAACTACATGATGATAAAATTCAAAATTTAGGTTATAAAAAACAATGAAAGAATTCTCTTTTTATCAACAACATTATATTTTTCTAAACGTCTAAAATATTTTAATTTAATTTGATTTAATTAATACTGTTTACAGTGGTGGAGGATTCTTGTAGTGGATACCATATAATTTGTTTTTTTTACATCAATACAAATTCACACTCCACTGAAGAAAATGAAAAATTGTTTTCTCCAATTTTATGTATGCTGGGGTAAAAAAGTAGCATTGTCTTGTTTCCTTTCTCTTACCAGAAAAAAGGTTACGTGGATCGCTTAGTTAGACTTAGGCTGGTGGTTTAATAAGAATAGATGTAATAAACTCGATATAAAATCTTTCAACAAGTCAATTCAAGCAACAAAAAAAAAAGCTATCTTAACAATTTCAAAATATGTATACAAACTCAAAATAATAATTTACCATATATTTCACTCCTAAATATTAACAATCCTAACAATTACATTGTAATGCGTTGTCTTTATTAGTCAATGGATACTTATATCAAAAGAAATCAAAGCAATGATCAAAATTCATAGCAAACAAAATATTGTCGTCCGAAAATTCATTACAGTTATTAGCAAATATATTATATGTATACTATTAAAATGGTTAGATGAACCTTGACAAAATAATAATGTGTTTTTTCTAAAGTTGTGAAATACAGTTATTTTTCATGTCAATAATGCCTCTTAATTTCTATTTTCTGTCATTTTTTAGTTTGCTTATGTTTTGATTAGATTTTGCTTTTTTTTTTTATCTATTTTTACCAATATCTTTAGAATTTTCAACTAAATCATGAAAGTTGATCGACACGTCTTATGAATAACCATCTTTTGTAGTGAGTGTGACTATGGTATATTGTTTCTTGATGCTAGAAACATAAGTTAGTTGCGGGCGTCTCATCAACATCAACATCAAAAATATATAAAAAAAAAACATTTTATTTTTAACTCTTGTTCATTAAACTAATATACGAAAAGATAACATTATGTTTCGAGCATTCTGATTGATGGTCTTGTTTTTGATTACAGAGAAAAAGACATTTGATTCAAAAGCCAACCATATATATATATTTTTTTTTATAAGCAGAAATAACGAACTTTTTAAAACATACATACACACTAAAGGCTAGCAATCAAGCTAAAACAATCACACATTGACCACTACAAACAAACAAAACTTAAGATCATCTCAGTTGTTGTTGGAATCTAATGTTGCTACTTTAAAAAAAAAACTGGAATAACCATGGTAAAAATATTCAAAATTTGATATCAAATTCATCCTATGCTATACTGTAGTTGGTGAATTCTCTTCTATCGTTGTTGATCCCGACGAAACTTGAATGGAGAATTTGGATATCCACCACCACAAGCTACATTTGAAAGAAGTTAATTAGAAAAAGGAGCTGGATTTTATTAAATTGGTTGTCTTGTTTGTTTACCTCATCTTCGTCTATCATAATATGATCTCCGATTTCAAACGGATGGTGGATGAACACGTGCAACATTGATTCCGTGACTGTCTTCCACGTGTTTCCAAACACAAGTGGAACAAGGATGAAGGCATGTGTGAAAATCTGGATGATCCAGCTTACGACTAATCCAACCATTGGTAGGAACAAGACTGCCAAAAAGATCCTAGTGATCACCTTCACTACTTTGTGGCTTTTGTTGGTTACCGCTTCACGTCTTCACCAACATTCATAAAGTCTAAATCGAATAAAAATTTGAAATAGTTAAAAAAAAAAAAAAATGTGAGCCATATTCAACCAAATCAATTGTAACGTGGAACTTTTCAAGTCACTAATGTGTCTATTATTTATATGTTTGTCAATTTTTTTTATTTGTTTCTTATGTTTTGCTTAATTTTAACAAAATTGATATTGATAGAGTTGTAGTAAAGAAATGAATTATCATTAAATTTATTATAAAACTTAATTTGATATTTAAAAAAATATTTGATTACCAACTTTAATATCGCTTTGGACTTCTTCAATCTTTGAATATGAGTTTTTTTTTTTTTTTTTTAGTTCGGATGTAGATGAATTTGATGACCTACTCAAAAGTTATTGTATAACTCAAAAGAGTTATGGATGTTTTAAAAGCAAAATTAGAAATTGATGGAACCAAAGCAAAACACAATCTATGTTTTTTAACTCTATGAAAACCACCATGAGTTATCCCACTGCATCCTTATTTGCCATTTTTCCTTCTTCTAAGATATAATTAGGAAATATGTTAGGTTGCAAAAGGGAAAGGATACACAAATTGTATGAGTGTAAATTATACGAGAAGGTTTTTATATATTTATTATTGGTTAGCCAAAATGTTAAAAGAAACGAAAAGAAAGTTGAGTTTTGTTTTTTTTTTAGTGAGCATAAGTCTGCTCGGTAGAATACAAATCTATGTGTTGGAGCTGTTTGGTTCCTAGATTGTGATTAGAGGTCAATGATAGAATTAAGTGGAAAACTTAAATGGTTTTTTTATCATTAGAACTGAGTTAGAGACGCATGTGTTTTGTTGGGCTAGAAATTGGTTGATGATAAAATAAGAAATATTTTAGTGTCGAGTAATTTTAATTAGACAATATTTGTCGTGTGCAAAAAAAAATAGACAATGTTTTGTCATAAGATTGTCTAAATGATTTCGGATTGAAACATAGAATAGATGTACATAGCCAAGTTGTACACTATAAACATAAAGAAAGAAATTCGGAAAGGTTCACAAAAGTGGTTATACTTGTTAGTGTTACTTTGTTATTGAGATAATGAAGGCACTAATTTAACATAAATGTTTTGTATACACTAGTTTTCAGAGCGTGACTTTCACGCACAAAACCGCACCTGTGATACGAAGACTCTTTGTTCAATACTTCTCTCGCTGAAAGTAAAATTTTGCGCGTTGACTCGGGCAAAAAAGCGTACGATGATGAAAGGGATTTCACTTTCTCAATCGAATAATTTCCATCCAAAGATCGAATTCAATCGAGCGAAGCTTCCGATCAACATTGTGAATCCAATCCCATCTCGATTTTCCCGCCCTGTTTCCAGAAGATCCCTCCGTGTTCTCTCGCTATCCGTCGACCCATCGGCAAATCGGAATGCTAAATTGACCGTGGAAGCCCACGCGCCGCCGCTGGTGGTGGTGGGATCTGCGAACGCTGACATCTATGTGGAGATCGATAGATTGCCCAAGGAAGGGGAAACGATTTCGGCCAAGACAGGGCAAACGCTCGCCGGAGGAAAAGGCGCGAATCAGGCGGCGTGTGGCGCCAAGCTGCTTTATCCGACTTACTTCGTGGGTCGTTTGGGAGAGGACGCGCACGGGAAGCTTATCGCAGAGGCGTTGGGCGATGGGTGTGGGGTCCACCTGGATTACGTTAGATCGGTGACGGACGAGCCGACGGGGCACGCGGTGGTGATGCTGCTATCGGACGGTCAGAACTCGATCATTATCGTTGGTGGTGCTAACATGAAAGCCTGGCCTGAGAAGATGAGCGATGATGATCTTGAGGTCGTGAGGAATGCTGGTATTGTGCTGCTGCAAAGGG
Source organism: Kernera saxatilis (assembly GCA_900406395.1). Taxonomy (NCBI): domain Eukaryota; kingdom Viridiplantae; phylum Streptophyta; class Magnoliopsida; order Brassicales; family Brassicaceae; genus Kernera; species Kernera saxatilis. Next base: position 39,386 of record OVAY01000734.1, on the reverse strand, counting down.
AGATCCCAGACTCCATCAATATTCAAGTTGCTAAGGTCAGACTAATTGATGAATCATTCGTCTCAAGTTACTTGAGTGAGAATTGTTGTAGTCTGGATAAGCAATCATCATATGCTTGGGTCATCATGTTGAGATTGCTAATGCAAATCATGTTGAGTCTGTTTCTCTAAGAAAACTTAGGTTGCTGGTGAATTTTTGCAGGCTGTGAAGAAAGCAGGTGTTCCAGTCATCCTCGATGTGGGAGGAATGGATACGCCAATCCCGAATGAGCTATTGGATTCCATTGACATCTTGAGCCCGAATGAAACTGAGCTCAGTCGCTTGACTGGAATGCCAACTGAAACTTTTGAACAGATTAGCGAGGCTGTTGCCAAGTGCCATCAGTTGGTTAGTCTCTTTTCCGCACATTACCAATACTTCAACTCCAGATTTTGGTAAATCCTTGTTTCAATTGGGCTCTGTGAAAAAGCCGGTTTAGTGGGTTTTGGCTTTTGGGTTATGCTATGTTTTTCCCAGGGAGTTAAGCAAGTCCTAGTGAAACTTGGGTCTAAAGGATCTGCGCTATTCATAGAAGGGGAAAAACCAATCCAGCAGTCAATTATACCGGCTGCACAAGTGCTCGATACTACAGGAGCCGGGGATACGTTCACCGCATCATTTGCAGTGGCTATGGTAGAGGGCAAGTCCCATGAGGAATGCTTGAGATTTGCTGGTAATTAGTTACAAACTCCAAGAAATCTAGTTTCCTAACCCATCATTTAGATTAGTTTTGTCTCACTTTCGGTTCAATCCTTCTTCTTTTTCCGGTTCCTACAGCTGCAGCTGCCTCTCTGTGTGTCCAAGTAAAGGGTGCAATACCCAGCATGCCCGATCGAACATCGGTCTTGAAGCTCCTTCAATCTAGTGTCTAAAACTGATACTCTTTGAACTCTTCTTATCAATAAAAATCTCTTCAGATCACGAAGGTAGAGGTTGAAGCTCGCAATGGCACTCATCAGTGGTTGCATTAGCTATACCAAAACAACGATTATGTAACGTAAACACCTTTTAACTTGTCTGAATCTTGAGAGTTAACTAATTTCATCATTGGCAGAGTTATCCAACACAATGTTAATTATTACTGAGAGATATCATCAATAAAAAAAAGTTATCATATTAAACTAATCCAATTTCTCTTTGGAGCTGACTTACTAGCTAGGATCTAATCACATTCTACACCAATAATGAAGATAAACCAAATACAACAAACGAGAGGATCACTTCAGGCAACTCGGAGGAACCATCTTGCCACGCGCAGAACCTTCAACGCTCTCACACAACGCGGTGGCTGGACCGGGTCCTTTGTGTTTTAGGTTGATATCAATTAGCTGAATTTCTTTGCACGGAAAGCTTTTGCTACATTGCAGACTCACAGCAACTTTGTTCGTCGACGTTCCCCAAATGTTCTTTAATGTCACGTTTCTGATCTGAACATGAGACTCTCCCTGCAAAAAGCAAGATCATGACATACTCTGATAAAAACTCTTTTGAGTAAAATTAAGAAAGAGAAGTTTGTTTCTTGCGTAGGAAGTTTACCAATTTGGGGCAGGGCGGATGAGGACAATACTTCTGTTCGATGTTGATAGGGTTTTGTACATCAACCATCTGGATATTCTCGTACCAGAATTCCAAAACGGTGATCTCCGTAACCGAAGATTCCCATGTCTTGAACCTTATACCGTCGGTTGTCCCGGTAAAAATCGTGTCTCTAACCCTAAAACCCTCAACGTTCTTCTCTCTTTTGTCATTTCCCAAGCTTCCGACACTGATCCCATGTCCGGGACCACAAGTGATGTTATGGATATCGAAGTTAGTGTTCCCTGACAGGATTGCGATGCAATCATCTCCGGTACCGATGTGACTGTCCCAAATGTTCATGTTGCTGGAAAAACCGATCTTGATTCCGTCGGTGTTGGGGCTGTTTCCGGGAGCCGTTATATTGACGCCGCTGATGTTGAAGTGATCGACGCCGAAGATGTTCAAGTGTTCGGCTTTGCTGTTGAGTGATTTTAGGCTTATGATTCTTGAGTTTCTCACGAAATAGAATCCCATGTTCTGCAAAAATGGATTATTAAAACAATAATGTAGAAAGACTAGAGAATTAGAGGCTTTCCTTAATAAATGTTTATCCATTTTTAAATAATAGACGAGGTTGTGTTAGTACTTTGTATATTAAAATTGAATATCTCATGAACTTAAGTTTTTGTTGGAATATTGTATTTGGAAATTATTTTCAAATTCATATATTAACTGGATCTTTAAATAAGTAATAAACAATTGAAAATCCAAAACGAACAAATATGACAGGAAAGCAAATGATTAAGTCATAGGAAGTAAACAAGAGTAGCAACAAATAATCGCAACTAGGACAGTGATTTTTAATTGATTAAATCTAGGAAAAGATGTAATTTATGATTAGAATATTGTTTTCATGAAAATAGATGTTGATCTTGATAGATATTTTTATAATTCACATTCGCAATAAATGATACCAAAAATGACAATTTAGAATATTTTATTTGTTTATTTCTCTCCAAATGTTTATATCACATATAACAATTAAACATTAAAGTAAAATTCGTACCGCGGGTAGTACTCTACGATTCATTTCGAAGATATTGGAGGACCAAGAGTGACTTCCTTGGCCGTCGATGGTTCCGTCGCCGGAGACTACGAGATTGTCGACGTTCCGGAACATTATCCAAATGTTTTGTTTGATTTGCTTAGCATCCACAGGAGCCAGTAAGGTTCCACTGATCAAGAACACAATTTTACCTTTGCATGGTCCCTTGAATATTACATCACTCAGATAGAACGTTTCTCTCGGTATGTATATTCTACTTCTTCCACCTTGTGCGCATGCATCTTCCCACGCTTTTATGAAAGCCTATAATATCATAGTGACATGAAAAACAAATTATAAACAAATTTTCCGCATTAGCTAATTAGAGGAAAGAATTGTACTTTATGTGTTTATATACCGATCTTTTGGGTTTTAAACTTAATTTTATCTTGTATATTTATCATAGTTCAAATGTGTCACTTCAACGTTATCTGCTCAAATTCGAATTTTCTTTCAAAACAATACTTTTTCTGGTGAAATTTTGTGGTATAACGATAAAAAATAGATGTAAATTTATTTAGACCGCAAACCAGAATAGACTCTAACCCTTTTTTTTTTTTAATAAAAATTGAGTGCGAAATAAAAGGATTTTAATTTTAGCGATAATCTCATCATATTAATTAAGATATAGTTAAACTAGACGGATAAGAAAAATGTCATGTACCTTAGCATTATCAGTTTTGCCATCGCCTTTGGCACCATAGCTTCGGACATCGAAGATTTTCGGTCTAGTGGCCAGACTACTTGCGACCGCGACGAACAAGAGAGACAGACACAAAATCTTAAACACATCAGTAATGCAAGCCATGCTGGGAGGGGGAGTTGGTGGTCTTTGAAATAACAAAAGATAATATATATATATATATATATATATATATATATATATCTTACATATTATTTTGTCTTGTCAAAGAAAGTGTTGTTTTAATAAAGTTTTTTTTAGAAATCAGATCTTGACTCACCAATTCAAGGACAATTTAGGAGCTCATAAACTCGTCTAAATATGGTTTTTCAATTTTCTCATCATGGCGCATTAATATTCTGAAACAATCCCACTTTGCCACATGCTTCAGGCTCACATTTGTCTTGCTAGAAACATTTAAAATCTTTTGTAATTAATAAGAGGCTATACAAGCTCTTTTCATTTTATACAAAATTTAATTAACAAAACATAAGTATATATATATATATTTATTTATTTATTTATGTATAAAGTAGATATATATTGTCTCTTTTTAAAAAAAATTAATGTGTTAGGTTTATAAATACATTTATAAATTAATGTCCAAAAATATATAAGTGTCACTTCGTACCATTTTTTTCTTTAAATATATAATACAAAGACATTTGTAAAACATAAAACCAAAACGTTGATGAAGTATAAAATCTAGTTTTAGAGATTTGTAGCAAAATCTACTTTCCGGATCTCATTAAAGAGGAGCATACACACCGTACCAATCACGTAGATATCAAAATCAAATACAACAAAACGATCGTTGTTTTGATCGCAGCAATTCAGACGATGCGGGTGACCCGTAGACTCTGTTGTGGGTTAAGTTGATGTCAATTAAATGACCATTCTTGCATAGAAAGCTTTTGCTACATTTAACAACAAAATATTGTTCTTTAACGTCACGTTTTGGATCTGAATGTCAGAGTCTCCCTGCAAAAACTCATGATCTAGCCTATTAATCAAACAGTAATTTGGCAAAATGCCTTTTCAAGAAAAAACTCAGGCTGCATTTTTAGTATCTTTTTTTATATAAGAGCTCACCATATCTAGGAAATCTAGTTTTTTTACTTACGTTCGTAATTAATTCGAAGAATCTAAAACTAAAACCCAAAAAAAACTAAAAACAAATTGCTATCAAACTAATCCAATTTCTCTTTGGAACTGACTTACTAGGATCTAATCACATTTACACCAATAATGAAGATAAACCAAAAACAACAAACGACAGGATCACTTCAGGCAGCTCGGAGGAACCATCTTGCCACGAGCAGAACCTTCAACGTTCTCACACAACGCGGTGGCTGGACCGGGTCCTTTGTGTTTTAAGTTGATATCAATTAGCTGAATATCTTTGCAAGGAAAGTTTTTGCTACATTGCATACTCACAGCAACTTTGTTCTTCGACGTTCCCCGAATGTTCTTTAACGTCACGTTTCTGATCTGAACATGAGACTCTCCCTGCAAATAACCAAGATCTAATCAAACTCGAGAGGGAAATTAAGAAAGAGAATCTTGTTTCTTGCCTAGGAAGTTTACCAATTTGGGGCACGGCGGACAAGGACAATACTTTTGGTCGATATTGATAGGTTTTTTGACACCAACCATGTGGATATTCTCGTACAAGAACTCCGAAACGGTAATCTCCGAAACCGAAGATTCCCATGTCTTGAACCTTATACCGTCGGTTGTCCCGGTAAAAACCGTGTCCCTAACCTTAACACCCTCGACGTTCTTCTCTCGTTTGTACCTCCCTAAGCTTCCTACACTGATCCCATGTCCGGGACCACAAGTGATGTTATGGATATCGAAGTTAGTGTTCCCGGAGAGGATTGCGATACAATCATCTCCGGTACCGATGTGGCTGTCCCAAATCTTCATGTTGCTGGAAAAACCGATCTTGATTCCGTCGGTGTTGGGGCTGTTTCCGGGAGCCGTTAAATTGACGCGGGTGATATTGAAGTGATCGACGGCGAAGAAGTTCAAGTGTCCCGCTTTGCTGTTGAGTGATTTTAATCTTCTGATTCTCGAGTTTCTCACGAAATCGAATCCCATGTTCTGCAAAATGTAGAGAGTACAACAACAACAAAAATGTAAAAAAGTATAGAAAAAACTCTCAAGTGACTTAATTATTAGACTTTTTCGTTAGCTATTGTTATCAGTTTAAATACTAATGAGATTGTGTTCGTTATTACACATTAAAACAAAATTTCTCATACAAAAAAAATCATGAGCTTTTCTATTGAGTGTTATCTTTTACAATTCTTTTCAAATTCATATATTTCCTCAATTTTCAATTATCTTTTAATAAAGAATTTCTAAAATAAAAATCATACCGCGGGTAGTACTCTACGATTCTTTTGGCAGATAGTGGAGGGCCAGGAGTGATTTCCTTGGCCGTCAATGGTTCCGCCACCGGAGACGACGAGATTGTCAACGTACCGGAAATTTATCCAAACGTCTTGTTTGATTTGCTTAGCATCCACAGGAGCCAGTAAGGTTCCACTGATGAAGAACACAATTTTACCTTTGCATGGTCCCTTGAATATTACATCACTCAGATAGAACGTTTCTCTCGGTATGTATATTCTACTTCTTCCACTTTGTGCGCATGCATCTTCCCACGCTTTTATGAAAGCCTATAACAACATAGTGACATGAAAAACAAATTATAAACAGATTTTCCGTATTAGCTAATTAGAGGAAAGAATTGTACTTTATGTACTTTATATACCGATACTTTGAGTTATAAACTTAATTTTGTCATGCATATTTATCATAGTTCAAATGTGTCACTTCAACGTTTTCTGCTCAAATTCGAATTCTCTTTCAAAACCAGACTTTTTATGGTCAAAACTTTGTGGTATACCGATAAAAAATATGTACATCTATGATCTATCCAAACTGCAAACCAGAATAGATTCTAACCTTTTATAAAAAACAAAACAAAAATTTGAGTGCGAAAAAGGTGTTTAGCTATAATCTCATCATCTTAATTAAGAAATAGTTAAATTAAATGGATAAGAAGAATGTCAATGGACATTAGCATTATCAGTTTTGCCGTCGCCTTTGGCACCATAGCTTCGGACGTCAAAGATTTTCGGTCCACTGGCCGGACTACTTGCAACCGCAAGGTAAAAGAGAGACAAACACAAAATCTTAAACACATCAATAATGGAAGCCATCTTCTTCCTTTTCGAGTATTAAAAATAACAAAGGATGCGTTATATACTATCTTGTCTAGTCAAAGAAAGAAAGTGTTAATTTAATAAATAGTGGTCAGAAGTCAGATCTCAACTCATAAACTCGTCTAAAAATCTTGGTTTCTAATGTCTTATAGCGACGCATTAATAGCCTGAAACAATCCCACTTTTCCATTGGCATCATTCGAATATGGTTCACCTTTTGTCTTGCTAGAAACAATTAAAATATTTTGTAACTAACTAATCAGAGGCTATACAAGCTCTTTCCAATTAATAAGAAAAACAAAAAAAAAGTATATCGTGTGAGCCAACGCTTTTCATATTGTCAATAAAAACATTTAATGCGTTACTTTATAAAACCTTTTATAGATTTATTTCCAAAATTAGATAAATATATTTTTCGTATTATATTATTTATTAATAAATACAAAACAAATCTGTAAAACATAAATTCAAATTATTGATGAAGTATAACATCTATTTTTAGATAATTTCTAACAAAATCTACTTTTGTGAAAACTTTTATAGATTTATTTTGAAAAAAAAATAATTTTATCTTATTATAAAATCTACTTTTAGAGAATTTTCTAACAAAATCTACTCTCCGGATCTCATCACAATTGAAGAGGAGCATACAAACCAATCATGCACGAAGATATCAAATACAACAACAAAATATAATGACCTTTAACTTGTTCCTAACGGATCAAATCAGACAATGTGGAGGAAACATCTTGCCAGTTGCAGAACCTTTAACGTTCTCACACAACGCAATTGCAGGACCGTCGATTCCGTTGTGCGTTAAGTTGATGTCAATTAGCTTAACATCTTTGCAAGGAAAGCTTCTGCTACATTCAAGTTTCACTGCCACTTTGTTCCTCGACGTTCCCCAAATGTTCTTTAATGTCACGTTTTGGATCTGAATGTGAGATTCTCCCTAAAAGAAAAAAAACAAAATAATGATCCAACCTGTTAATTAATTAAACTCGAGGAGTTAAACTAAAATTACGAGAGAGAGAAGCTTGTTTCTTGCGTAGTAAGTTACCAGTTTTTTGCACGGTGGGTGAGGACAATACTTCTGATCGATATTGATAGGGCTTTCGACATTGATCATCTGTATATTCTCATACAGGAAGTTGGAAATTAGAATCGCTGAAGCCGAAGATTCCCATGTCTTGATCCTAATACCGTCACTCGTGCCAGTAAAGACCGCATCCCTAACCGTTAAGCCCTCAACGTTCTTCTCGTCTTTGTGCTTTCCCAAACTTCCGACACTGATTCCATGTCCGGGACCGCATGTGACGTTACGGATATCGAAATTAGTGTTTCCGGAGAGAATGGCGATACAATCGTCTCCGGTGCCAATGTGACTGTTGGAGATTTGAATGTTGCTTGAAAAACCTATTTTGATCCCGTCGGTGTTGGGGCTGTCGCCGGGAGCTGTTATGTTGACGTCGGTAATGTTGAAATGATCGACGGAGAAGAAGTTAAAGTGTCCGGCTTTGCTGTTTAGTGATGTTATCCCTTTGATTCTTGCCTTTTTCACGAAATCGAATCCCATGTTCTGTAAAATGTATTGAAAGAATTTAACCCCAAAAAAAAAATTTGTATTGAAAGACTCTAGACGAATTAGCGGCTTTCTTTGATTTGCCACTCTCATAATTCCAGTTTAAATACCAGAGTCCTAAAAATGAGTCCACGTACTAGTTACATGTGTTGATAATAGAATATAAATTTAAAGAACAGAGAAAGTAATTCATGAATAATACTAATATTTGAGTAAAAATATCTACTTTATATTGTGTCACTATCTTCTTTATAATTATTTTTAAAATTTATCCCATTTTTAAATAATTAATAAAACACCGTGAAGAAATGATTAAATCATACTCTTTGAAGATTTTGTTTTAAAATTATATATAACGATCGATATGAAGAGAGGTTTAAGAAATCGTACGTACGATAGCAAGTTTAGGACAATTATTATTCTTGTGGCAGTCATTAAGAGGCCAAGACCCTTTTCCTTGACCGTCGACGGTGCCGCCGCCGGAGACGGTGAGATAGTCGATGTAGCGGAAGTTGATCCACGATTCCTGTTTAATGTCGTTGTTGTTCGTAGGAGCCAATAAGGTTCCATCGATGAAAAACGAAGTCTTGCCATTACATGGTCCAACGAACGTTACACCACCAAGATAGAAGGTTCCTTTCGGTATGTACACTTTGCTACGTCCATTCCATGCGCATGCATCTTTCCACGCCTTTGTGAACGCCTATACATTATAAGAACAAATTAATTAATTATATTAGTTATAAAGCGACACTCTATATATAGTCTGTATAGTTTATAATAGAAATGGTGGGGTTGGCGGGTTTCAGATTTTCTTTTACTATTATAGACGTTTTCAATGAAAAAAAAAAAAAAAAATTAGGAATTTTGAAAACTAATATAGATCTAAATTTTAGAGGTGTGTAAAGTTCTTTCGGTTGTTAAAAAAAAGTTTCCATAATAACTAAAAAAAAGTAGTAGTATTGAATGTATATTTTGGTTGAGGCTTCCTTTAGCACCATAACTTTGGACCACAGATTAAACCTTTTTTACAGTTATAGTCAACGAGGAAGCCTCTACCAAAAGAAACGTTAAATACTGTTATTTTGGTGTGTGACGCTCATCTGACTTGAGAGGGAAAACGGCGCCGTTGATAGGTATTGAACCATTTTTTTTACATCACGGATTGAGAGAGAGAGAAAAAATGGCATGTACATTGGAATTATCCGTTTGACTGTCGCCTTTAGCACCATAACTTTGGACGTCAAAGACTTTTGGTCCGGTGACCGGACGACTCGTGACGTAGACGAACAAGAGAGACAAATACAAAGCCTTAAACGCAAAACTAATGCAAGCCATCTTCTTCTTTAGATAGATGCTAGCCTTCATGCTTCTGTTTTCGTTTTTTTTTTTTTTTTTAATATTTGAAATAATAAAGAATGTATTATTTTCAGACCAAAAAAACAGAATGTACGTATAATTTTCTCAAACTCATTTTTAAGGAAAATATGACAAGCGTTGGTAACACTGTAAGTATGATAAGAAATCTACGTAAAAAGAAATCTTTCATTGTTGTTACCAAAAAGGCGATTTCTTTCTTATATCTTATTTTTGGGGGTCTGAACCTTGTGATATTTCATATTAGTTATATTGAATATTCTTTTTTTTTTTGAATCGGAAGAATCTCAGGCCCAAGTCCAGAATTATCCCCAAGGCCCGTAGTAATTTGAATTTTCTTGCCCACGTCTACGGGTGACCACAAGGTATGTTTATAATAAAAATTACTATATTACATTTAAAAAAAATACTGACTACTCAAATCTGATCAGAATTAATATTAGTTGCCTATATTGAAAAACACACGAATACATTTGACACATACCAATGATATATATGAAAAAGACTGAATACAAAGACACCTCCGTTTGTACTAGTCGAATCAATCGAGACAATGCTGAGGAACCATCTTGCCACGAGCAGAACCATCAACATTTTGGCAAACCGAAGTGGCAGGTCCGTCCTCACGTCCGTTGTATTTTAGGTTAATGACAATTTGGTGAACATTTTTGCAAGGAAAGCTTTTGCTACATTGCAGATTCACAGCCACTTTGTTCTTAGACGTTCCATAAATGTTCTTTAACTTCAAGTCTTGGATCTGAACATGAGACTCTCCCTGAAAAGTTCAAGAAAAAGTTCTTGTTTTTAGGCTTGCTTCTTGTGAGAAGAAAAGAAGCTTATTTTATTGTGTAGCAAGTAAGTTACCTTCTTTTTGCACGGTGGATGAGGGCAATACTTCTGATCAATATTGATCGGTTTTCCAACATCATTCATTTGAATATTCTCGTAAACAAAGTTTGAAACGAGGATCTTTGAAGCCGATGATTCCCATGTCTTGATCCTAATACCGTCACTCGTGCCGTTAAAAACTGTGTCTCTTACCGTTAATCCCTTCACATCTTTTTCATCTTTGTTTTTCCCTAAGCTCCCGACACTAATCCCATGTCCAGGACCGCAAGTGACGTTAGAGATATCGAGGTTAGTTGTTCCGGAGAGAATGGCGATACAATCGTCTCCAGTGCCTATGTGAGTGTTGGAAATGTGCATGTTGCTTGAGAAACCCATTTTGATCCCATCGGTGTTGGGGCTATCGTCTGGAGCTGTTATAGTGACTCCGGTAATGTTGAAGTGATGGACGGAGAAGAAGTTGAAGTGTCCCATTTTGCTGTTGAGTGATGTTATTCCTTCGATACTTGAGTCATTAACGAATGCGAACCCCATGGTCTGTCCACAAAATTTAAGTGTGTCAACAAACTCTAGATGACTTAGAGGGTTCTATTCACGTCAGTTTTCTTCCAATTCAATTATTATATATATTTGAACTTTAATATATATAACAAAAACATTTAAAAATCTTCCCTACAAATTTTCTTTCTAATTCATGTCATGTTTTTGTAATATGTAAAACCAAATTTTAGAAAGAAAAAAAATTTGCAATACAAAGTTTAAACATTTGAGTAGTCTTATTATATTAAAGAAAATTAAGCAGGGCGCTTGGCGAAAGTCGGATACCCAATAAATCGTACGTACCATGGCTAGTTTAGGACAATTAATGTTCTTATGGCAATCGTTAAGTGGCCATGACTGTTTTCCTTGGCCGTCGAGTATTCCTTTGCCGGAGATAGAGAGATTGTTGATATATCTAAAATTGATCCACGTGTCCTGTTTAATGTCGTTAGGGTTTGCAGGAGCCAATAAGGTTCCATCTATGACGAATTCGATTTTACTTTTACATGGTCCCACGAATTCTACACCGCCGAGATAGAATGTTCCTTTTGGTACATAGATTTTACTATTTCTACTTCTTCTTGAGCATGCACTTTTCCACACATTTGTAAACGCCTAATATCATACACGTTAAGAACTAGATAAGTGAATATATCAAATTAAAGTTTTTTCAAAAAACCAAAATATATAAAAGTAACAATATGTGGGCAGTCATATTGTTCGGTGATTTTTTGTTTTTGACGAAATTCTATTGGTGATTTATCACCTATATATATTTCTATGTGGAATATCAACTAGCTAGGTCTATATATAGCCCATCAAAATGTTTTGCTGAAAGATATTGGCTTCTTCCTAAGATCTTTGCTATTAAACTGAGTTCTATTGAAACTAAGATATAATCAATAGATGGAAAACGAAACTTATTTATAAAATTACATACATTGGCATTATCAGTTTTGCCGCCACTCTTACCACCATAACGCTGGACGTTGAAAACCTTCGGCCCGGCGGTTGGACGACTTGCAACTGCGATGAACAACAAAGACAAACATAAAGCCTTAATCCCAGAAACAATGCAAGCCATCTTCTCCTTATATATGGCTATGGTATATGAAATAACAAAAATGTGTTGTTTATAAGTATTTTTTTAAGAAATCATTAATGAGAAGTAGTGGCCCAATTTGATCTGCTTATATAGAGTTATTATATCTCAAGGAACAGCTAGAAGAAATCTATAAACAAAAAAAAAAAGAACTTGATTTTCGTTAGTAATTATTGGCTAAAACTGATTTGTTTCTTGTATAATGATTTTGATTGGTTCTTTTTTTTCTGTTATGGAGTTTTTTTCAAGTATTTAAGGGTTTTTTTCTCTCCTTTAAAACAGAATCATAAATTGTTGTCAAAAAAAAAAACAGAATCATAATTTTGGTGTATGTGCCAATCAGATAGACCAATAAAATTTTTTGGTTACTGTTTTGTTTTTCTCGTGTGATCGAGTTTGGAATTTGGGTAGGTGTATCCATTGCGGAGGTTTTTGGCTTCTTCGGTCTTGATGTGAGCTTTGTTGAATTTTAAAAAACATTGGAATGAAATTCTAATTTATTCAGTATTTTAGTTGCGGATTGTTTTTTTATATTTCATTTTTGAGTTCGACTAAACATTATCTTTTAGTGATCACTGATCAGTTCGATCACTCAAATTATAGGGGTATCTAAGAACTCTTTCTTGAATAATAGGATCTTTTTTTGGGAAATCCTCTTTATAAGAAAATAATGATACACAAATTATTTTTAAAAAAATTTGTTATATTTAGGATATGCCACTTTTTATAATACCAATATTTTTTTTTTATAACAATTGTATGTTCTTAGTTTAACAATTCCTTCTTTTGTTTTTAGCAACTAACAATTCCTTTTCTATTCCTCTGTTTTTTTTTCGTATATGATTTTATATATCAAAATTGGCCTGCATATAAAATAAGAACATAAAATTGTTCTAGGCTGGTTTCACGTGATGTGATGTGATTCCATCTTCCATCAAATAAGGCGTGCTTTGACCCATTAAACAAGTATATAATAATGATTCTTTCTAGATCAATACTAGTTTTCAGACAATAATAACAAAAGTCCATTTATTATTTGGTCCGTCAAGGCTGCTTGAATGTTAACGGTCAAACCTTTTCTCCCGTACAAGGATCATGTCAAAGCCACATATTATAAAATACATTAACTGACCATAAATAGTTCTTTTAAAAAAAAGAAAGATAAATAGTTCTTTTCTTTTGCCGTCAAAGACCATAAATATTTGTTGTAATCGTAAAAAGTGTTGAACATCTATCAGTGTGTAAAACAAAATCTACCAAATCTTTCTGTGAATTATCAATTATGAATGAAAAATATTGATGAAAGGTAGCAAATAAACTTCACATGTGTACAAAAAATCTTAAAATAAGTAACAATCTCCAGTTTCATTTGACCTCTCGGTTACAAAACTCTAAAAACAAACTTTTTTTAATGCAACGTTAGTTAATTGAGTCCAATTTCTTTAGTAAGTGGAAAATTTGCGCCACTTCTTATATCCGTATATATAAAAAAAAAAGTATTTTCTTCATGAAAGCCTACGATCGTAACTCCATACGTAAGCGTTTTCTAGAATCAAGAGATCATTCGATCTATATAATAATTGCTCTAATATAATTTTGACTATAGCAATAAAAATATGCTCTTATCCAATACACTTCATAAGGAATCACCACAATAAATGTTTCTAAAAATATAATAAAAGAATCTATAAAATGACAAAATGATGTCTTCCCACAAAAAAAANNNNATGATGTCTTCCCAAAAAAAAAAAAAAAAAAAAAATATATATATATATATAGATTATTATTTGCGTGTATATATTATATATATCCCCATATATTTACCAACACATATAAATACACAAACATCTGGAGATTCAAAAGGCAAAGAGAGCAAAACAAAAATCAGATTTTCTAATTTTCTTGTATACAAAAATCAAATCATCAAAAGTATGTCTAGAGTGAGATCTGAGCCGATGAAGGTTGTCTTCATTAACACACAGTACGTCCAGACAGATGCTCGGAGCTTCAAGACGGTTGTTCAAGAACTCACCGGTAAAAACGCCGTCGTCGCCGTCGGCCCTTTCGAATTCTCCGGCCAAGGATACGAAGGAAAAGATTCATCACGGCAGTTTTGCGGCAGCGGAAGAGAAGCAGAAGGAGGTGTAGAGACGACGGAGTTCGACAGTTTTTTCAGGGAGATGCCTCCGGTCGGCGAATTGTATAATCTATGGTCAGAAATTTGAGTAGCGAAAATTTGGTTTATTTTTCTCATGGTTGTTAAGGCCCATTGGGCCTAACCTTAGTATCTCAAAGCCCTAATTTATTAAATTAAGAGGCCGATGTTATAAACACGAGTGCTCCTTAGTTTTTTTTTTTTTTTTTTGAAACTAAAGTGCTCCTTAGTTCCTTACTCTTTAGAATGTGATATCTGTCTGTTTAATGTATGTATTTATGTATATAAGGAAATCTGCATAATTACACATGAACGGTTTTCAAATTCACAATTTTTTAATGATTGTTTCGTTTGTTTAATTAATAAAAATATATTTTGTTTGTAAATGATATATATTGATAATTTGATGGGCATATAATTTTCAAATAGTTAAGCGGTTTAAGAAAAAATCATATATAATAAGTGATTTTTTTTCTTAAAATAAAAATGAAAAAATAACATGACTAAATACCATTTATAACCCAAACTATTCATTTTAAATAGATTATACGATCGAAATTGCGTATTATTTTATTTTTATATATTAATTTTTTTAACGATTTGCTAATAAAGTTTTCTTATGTCAGGTAGTTTTTTATTATTATTTGTTTACATAATCAGTTTTTAATGAGAGAAAAGGAAAAGAGTAAAAAAAGAAACCTAAAATAAAGATATGGGCCGACGTTCATTTAAGAAAAGAGTACCAAGTTTCTATTTCATAACGGTCACTAAATCTCCTCTTTAACAGCTGTCTATATAAGTAGTAGCGATGTACGCTTTTTCTCGGCGATTCTCATAATTTCGGTTTTCTTTTTTTCGTTCTCGTTCTTCAAGCAATTTCTTTGGAGCGGTACCAAATTTCTCTGAAGGCCATGATCGTTGCAAGGCTTTGTTTTTAATTCCTTCCTTTGAGTTATTTAGAGTTTTTTGTCGGTTTTGTTTATTGCAAATCCAAACTTCCCTTTTGAATCTGTGTTTTTTTTTTAGAGGGTTTTTACCTTGGTGATTGTGTTTTTCTTAGGTTTCGAACCTCCTTTTCCCAGATTCAGAATTCCGATTTTTTTTTTATTTTTATCAAGAGATCTCAAAAGCTCGCTTCTTTCGTTGTGTAATTATTACATCTTAGGGTTTTTAATTTCAAAGTTTTGTTTTGTTTTTAAGATGTTGCCGTTTATGGTTTCAAATTAGGGTTTCTGTTTTCTTTTGGGTGTAAATCCAAAGCCTCTTTTGGGTATGTGTTTTCTTTGTTTTGAAGGGTTTTATTTTTCTTTCGAAATCAGAGTGTCGATTAAAGTTTTTATTTCGCACATCCAAAATCCGTCTTTTGTCGTTACAAATTAGGGTTCTGTTTATTCTATTTGTTTTGAATCAAAGGCCCTCTTTTGTATCTGTGATTAGGTCTTAGGGTTTCTTATTTCACGGTTGTGTTTGTTCATTTGTGTTTTGGTAAGATTCAGACTCTTTTTTTGGTTTCTGATCATGTTTTTTAAGACTTGTTTCCGCTTTTTTTGGATTAGAAACCCATATCACTGGTTTTTTTACAAGATTCTTTTTGCCTTTTGGTTTTACTTTGTTTAAAGTTTTCGGTTTTCTTCAAACCCAAAAGAAAGGGACGACACATTATTTGATTGTTGTCTGTCCGGTTTCTAACTTGGGAATATTGCCCCGATGTTGCCTAAGTAACGCAAGCAAGATATGCTCAAAACGGATATATGCTTTCTTTTAAGTAAGGCTTGTCAAATTATGACCCAATATTGGAATCTCTATCATCTTGCTGTGCTGAGACAGCGTTGATATAAACTAAGGATTGTCTAATGATGTCCCGAGATTGAGAAATTCAATTATCTGCTTAAACTATATACCTCGCTGAGCTGGGACAGCATGGTATTATATTCAATAGTCTGAGTGAAAATGTCCTTTTAATAAGGCTTGTTCCGAGATTGGAAAAACTCAATTGTCCGTTAAGATATTTTCCTGGGCTGGGAAGCATGATATATAATATTCAATTGCTCTGCATATATGGAGGAAAATTTATCCTCTTATTAAGGCTTTGTCTAACGATGTTCGAGATTGAGAAACTCAATTGTCTGCTTATACTCTTATGTGGGTAATATTCAATATTCTGTATATTGATGGAGAGTAAATGTTCTTTAATAAAGCTTGTCTAATGAGGTCCAAATGTATTCAATATTCTGCATATTTGATGAGGCTTATCTAACTATGTCCCGTTGGGAAATTCAATGATCTGCTCGGGACAGCATGATAATATTCATTATTCTGCAATATTGATGGAGAAAAGAGGTCTTTTAATAAGGCCTTCTCTAATTATCCCCATGTGGGAGATTCAATAGTCTGCTTAAAGTCTAGGTTGCGACTAAATGATAATATTCAATAGTCTGCATATTGATGGAGGAAGGCCTTCTCTAATAATATGTCCTTTTGGGTTGGGAAATTCGATTCTTTAAAAATATCATTGGGAAATACAATTATCTGCTCAAAATTGTTACTGCTTGGCCAAGAAAGCATGATATATTGATATTGGGAAATTCAAGTTTCTGCATAAACCATAGATCTTGTTGGGCTAAAGATCGGGCTGGAACAATATGAAAAACTATTCAATCTTCTGCATATTAATGGATATATATATGTGCCTTTAAATGCTTAAACTACAGTTCTTGTTGGGCTGAAAGGGACAACCCTTAATTTAAATATTCAGTGATGTCCTACGAATTCATAAACTTCAACATGATGAACATTCAATGATGTCTCAAGGTTTTTGAAATTCAAGTTTCTGCATAAACTATATCTTGTTGGACTGAGACAACATGATAAAACTATTCAATCTTCTGCATAGATCTATCTTTAACAAGGGTTGTCTAATGATATTCCGAGATTGGGAAACTCATTTCAGTTCAATTTTCTGCTTAAACTTCTTCTTGCTGGAATGGACAGCATAAAATCAATCTGTCTGTAATGAGAAATTTAATCCTCAGCATAAAATCAATCTGTCTGTAATGAGAAATTTAATCCTCTGCTTTATATCTTGATGTGCTGGGACATCATGATCGATATTCAATTTTCTGCATATTGATGGAGAATAAGTATGCCTTTAATAAGACTTGTCGAATTGTCCCACGAATGAGAAATAAAATTCTCTGGATCTGTCTATAATAAGGCTCGTAAAATGATGTTCCAAGATTGAGGGAAATTCAATATTATGGGACACGGAAATTCAAGTTTCTGCATAAACTATCTTGTTGTGCTGGTGGGACAGAATGAAAAACTATTCAATCTTCTGCTTAGATATGCCTTTAAAAAGGCTGTCCCAAGATCTGAAAATTCAAGTTTCTGCACTAACTCTATAGCTTGTTGAGCTACATCGTGATATTATTCAATCTTCTGCTTAAAGATCCTTTAAAAAGGCTTGTCGAATTATGTCCTAAGAAACTCTATATCTTGATACATATTCAACTTCTGCATCAAGATCCGCCTGTCTTGCTGTGTCTGGACAATATAAATAGAATATTTGACCTCTGCATAATACAAGAATTTGGCGACTTGGCGAGGAGTATTTCATCTCCAACTAGATTATCTTATGTTACATCAAACTAGCACAGTGTTGGACTTTGGCATTGGTCTAGCAGCAATGGTAAGTTCATTTTTCTTTTGTTTATGTACTTGTCTTAAAATGTTAGGTCACTGAAGAATAAATCAATCTCTGCTTACCTCACTGTGTTCTAACCACATCCTTTGGTGACCTCATTCTTAACAGGGAAATCGAGGCATTGCAGAAAAATCCAAGTTGCAGGTTATAACTTTCCCACATATGATCAAGTTGTCTCTTCCCTCTTTTAAACCAAGTTATGTTCTTCACAAGAGTTTTCCTTGATTGATTGAATCTTTTGATCGGGTAAAGTGTTGTATAACTATGAGTTATCATTAGCCTTGCTTTTCAGCTTCAGAAGACCAAGAGCTAGAGTGTGTACAATTATCTGTCTCAGGTTCGACTTCTCTCACTCTCTCTCCCCCTCATTTTCAATATTATAGTGTTATTGGTTGTGTTTGAATTGTTGTAGTATATAGTATGTCCAGGAAAATTCTGATGACTTTTGGTGTAGCTGAATGAGTAGGTATGTATTTGAATCCTATATTTGCTTTTTTATAAGAGAAAGAATTTCATCTTATGTCTCTGTCCCATTTCAGCAAAAGATTGTCTCCAGAAAAGAAAGCTTTGGTTTCTCAGGTACTCTCTCTGTTTTCAATATTATAGATTTATAGTATTGTTGCTTGCGTTATAATTATTGTAGTGCTAGAATTAGTTGTAGAAATTCACCTATTGTAGAAATTGGGCGGCTTTTGATCAAAGTTGTGATTCGTAGACTAGACTGTTAATGAAGCTGCAAAGTTGAGATCTCATAATTTTCCAACCTCCTATGGTTTCTTCTTGGGTTTACTCATTTAAGGTTTATATCAAACTTGCAGGATCTAAAGGTTATTATCTCCCCAAGTCCACGCGACTCTACTGACTTTGTTCATCCATTAGTGGTCTAAAAGCTCATCGTCTTCGTTCAAACCAAAGGTAGTTTTTCTGTTAAAATTTCGAGCCTTTTGATCTTTTTAAGCAAAGCTTAAGTATACATATTAGTCTTTTATCACAGGCACGTCATCTTCTACACTCCTCTTCGGAAGTAAATTGGAATGCTAAGTTTGCTTGATACATTAACGTATGCATTTCTCAAAAAACTTCATCTTCAGAAAGGCAAAGCTTTGGTTTCTTTCTAAGGTACATACTTCTCTTTCGACTTTCAATTTTAGTATTTGTTGGTTGCGTTTTAACTTTTTGAGTAGGTAACATGAGTTCGTTTAAGGTTTGACGTAGACATGTGTTGTTTTTTCTAGGCCGATTTTTTGCTTTAGGCATAAAACAAAACCTACACATTAACGTATATACACGAAGGTGAACATATACATAAACGCATACATACATACCCATTGTGCTCATAAACAAAAAACGTAAACACGAACGTCAATACTAATAAATTTAAATAATGCAAAGGTTCGCATATACAATCTAAGACAAAGGCAAACGTATAATACAAAGTCGAATGCAAATATAAATGTTAAACTCAAATACTAATGTGAATGTAGACATTAAACACAAATGCTAATATTAGGTGCAAACAACAATTTAAGTGCGAACGCAAACACAAATACATTTTTCACGATGTAAACAAAAATTTGAGTGGAAATGCAAAATATACATAAACCCAGTCATGAAGTTATATTTGTGTTTACTGAATTTACCCAGTCATGAAAAAAAAAAAAAACTCAACAATTTCGATGTATTTACTGAATTTACCCAGTCATGAAGTTATATTTACTGGAAATGCAAAATATAAAAGCAAACTCAACCATTGGCTAAGAACATCTCCATCAAAGATATCTCATAGAGTTTCTCATCAAAAAAAAATAATAAAAAATAAAAAAGTATGAAAAAAAAATAGAAACAGTTCTAGATTTAGAATTTTTAAAAAACCATAAAGAAACTCATTTAATAATTATTTTTTTATGATTGGTTGAATTTTTTTTATATAATTTAAAATTTAAATAAATAATTAAACTTTATTAAAAATATTAAAATAATATATTTAAGAAACTACAAGAATCTCCCGATGAAAATGCTTAGTTCCAAATTAGCGTGTACATAAACCAAAAAATCAGCGTGGAGAGAGTTCACGCGCGAGAATGGCGCGTGATAGAAGAGGATGATGAAGATGAAGATGAAGATGAAGAGGTAGAGTGGAAACAAGAGAGATGACGATTGATTCTTTTCTTCGTATCTCTCTCACTCTTCCACCGTTTCTTCATCATCACCTCTCTCTTAATTTTCCCGTCAAAACACTCAGAAAAAAGGGACAATACATAAATTCCAGATACGAATTTCTCTTTTATATTGTGAATATACACATTATACGTAGACACACACTCTCTACTGTCTCTTGCTTTCTCCTCTCTCTCACAGAGGAAAGTTCTGATCTTTGTCTCTCTTATCGTTATCCAAACCTCTTCTCTCTCTCTCCATGCCTCGAGATTCTCCACTCCGTGTTTTCTCGAAGCTTTTAAGGTTTCTTCTCCGACTCCCTAGTCTCTTACTCGTTATATTCAAGGTTTGAATTTTGTTCTGTGAGCCCCCAATTGTCGTGTCAATTCTTATGAACAGTTGGAAATTAGGGTTTCTATCTTTGTTAGTTTAGGAAAAAGGAAACATTTTGGATTGCTACGAGCTCTTAATTGCGTTTGTAAGTGTACAAAGTATATTGATTTCTCGTAGTGATAGTTTTGTAATGCCCCTCTATGCTCTTAATTTAAAGGCATAAAGCATTGAGGAGACAATTTTGATGGGTAATAAGCTTGGAAGGAAGAGACCAATTGTCGACGAAAGATACACAAAACCGCAACAAGGTTTATACATGAGGAAAGATGTCGACATTAAAAAGCTTAAGAAACTCATCTTAGAGTCTAAGCTTGCTCCTTGTTATCCTGGTCATGAAGAAAGCTCGTGCCATGATCTTGAAGAATGTCCAATATGCTTTCTGGTTTGTATTTCGGTTTAAGGGCTTACACACACACAAAAAAAAACAAGTCTTTCCTTTCTTCCTTAGTGCTTTATTAAGAAGATGAAATTGACTAAACTTTCTGCGATTCTTTCTTCTTGTTGTTGTGTTTTGTAGTACTATCCGAGCCTTAATAGGTCGAGATGTTGTACGAAAAGCATTTGTACAGGTAAATAAGTATATTCATCAGCCATTTCTCACTATAGAATCTTTCGTATCCGTGTAGTCATTGAATTTGTATTTTGGTTTTGTACAGAGTGTTTTCTGCGGATGAAGAATCCTAGTTCAGCTCAACCTAGTCAGTATCCTTTGAGTTGTTATATTATGCATTAAGCTTTTGGTCTGCTCATATGAAAATGTTCTCTTCTGCGTCCTCCTTAATAAATGTAAGATGCCCGTTTTGCAAAACATCCAATTACGCTGTCGAGTATCGTGGAGGAAAGACTAAAGAGGAGAAGAGCATTGAACAAATTGTAAGCCAGAACAGAATTAAATCTTAAACAGTAACAATTTCCAAAACGACTACTGGCTGATTCTCCCCTTATTGTTCTCTCTGTATTGTGAAAGGAAGAGCAGCAAGTTATAGAAGCCAAAATAAGGATTAGACAGAAGGAAGTTGAAGAAGAAGAAGAAAGAATGCAGAAACGTCTGGAATCATTTTCTTCTAGCACAAGTGCAGTGAGTGCTGATACTGAATATGGTTCAGCTGCAGGTTAGTTCTCTCTGTTTAGCATATGTTATCTTTTCCTTTTTCTTGGTTAGCAAATTCAATCACATAGTTTTCGCGCAGAGGATGAGGAAATTGTTACATCTCAAGATCCGTGTGTTACATCACACCCTCGGGTTAGCAGGTTTGTCTTTCTTCACGTTCTGTTTTTTTTTTTTTTTTTTGGCACAGCGATTCTTTTAATGGATCTAAATGACTCTTTATGTTGGTTCACGCCCTGATGTTGTGTGAAGATTCATCCCTGAAACCAGTTTTCTCCATTAAGCTTTTAACTTTCACTAGATTAGTTCTTTCTCTTGAGGAACGTTGATGCTCTGGGAACAGTTACAATTAGGAATGAAGTGAGGACTATTGTGCCTCTTGTTAAGTTGCCTCTTTATTAATCGGTTATGGTTTTACATTTTCACATCATTTTTTCTGGCTGAAGCTTTTATGCAAAATGGTAAAACGTGTTTACAACTTGGAATCTGAGTGATCCATATCAGGTAACTGATTACGTGGTTATATGAAAACACTTCAGGAATGGTGAGTTTGACTATGATCTTGAGGATATAATGGTCATGGAAGCAATATGGCTCTCGATTCAGGTATTTTGTTCGGTTAATAGGCTTTTGAGCATCTATCGTTCTTTTGACTAAGATAAGCCTTTACCTCTATTCTTTCTGATCAGGAACTTGGAATTAAGATAAATACATCTCCTGGTGAAAATTTAGAAGAAGATCATAATGTAGAACCATTGATGATGCCACCTTCATCATCATCATCTCCATCCGGTGGGATAGCTTGCGCAATCGCTGTTCTTACTGAACGCCAGCAAATGGTTGGTGAATCTTCCTCCAATCCAAACGTTAATGTTTCATCATACAACATGGTTCCAGGCAATTGCAACAACAGTCATTACAATGCCATAGAACAAGATAGTAACCATTACCTTCAAGGAGCAGGAATCAGCTACATGAGATCTGATAGTGGCAGTGAGATTTCCAGGGAAGCTACATTACAATAGTGTTCCCAAAGGTTAAAAAGGAAAGCTAAAGTTGTTAAAGTCTTATGCTTATGTATGTTAGTGTGAGTGGGTGATTGTAGAATGTTAGATTTTCAGGGTGATTGTCGATCACTTCATACATGTGCCAATAGGAAGAGACAAAATGATTTTCAATTCTAATACAAAAGGTTGGGTTGTTTAGTAATGCATTCTGATTTGTAACATTACACAAAAATGAAATGAGGAATAGAATTGGCATGTCAACTGGGCAAGTCAGACCAAATGTGGAAGAAAAAAAACTTAATTTAATTAAAACAATGGGATTATTAAGAGACAAAAACTTTATTTAATTTTAAAAAATGGAGACTAGAATGACTCTTTTGTGATTTATGCTATATAATCTTGCGGAACTACGAAAAAAATGAAATATCAATTGTGAATCCCTGATATCTGATGATTTTTTTNTATTTTTTTTTTTTTTTTTTTTTTTTGATAAAGTAAACTTGCATAGTTGCAGAGTGATTTTGCAATTTTAGCATTGCATGGATTATCAAGTAGAGATCTAGTTTGGAAGAGGTTGTGATGCATCGATGATTGGGAGATGCTAAGGGACCGAGTAAAAGAATAGTTAGTTAGTAGTTGAGGAAATGTCAAAACAAAAAAGGACGAAACACATGAAGATTCACATGCTTTGGTCTCTTTGATATTAAATGAGAAGAGAACCTACATTGAAGTGTGATGGTCACCTTTGGGGTTTAGGGTTTTAGGGATTTCACTTAGGGTTCATCATCACATGCCTTTGTCTTTGATTCTTGTATATTAACTTCAACTTCACTTTGGACCGTCACTTACATTGTAATTTCCCATAACTAATATGTTTTCTCTAAATGTGAATGTATGTGTTTTGGTCAACTAAAAATATGTATGTTTTCTCTAAATGTATATTAATGTCATAGTCGCGTTTCTAATTTTAGATCAACCCATGTTAGTTCGAAACTTCGAATCCTATTGGGTTTATGTTGGAAAAAGGAAGATAATAAAAAAAAGATTGATAACTTTGGATGATTCGGAACATCGTTAGACTGGGGTCCAAAACTAAATATCTAAGGGGCAAGCAGTCCGATCGAGAAAGATACCAACTAGATTTCCACTGGGTCGAAACATAATCCTAGCTTCCTAACACGCAAATGAATTTGTTTCAATGGAGTTTTAAACTCACTTGAAAGGATGTTTACGCCATATTTCGAGTTCTTGGCCAACCATCTGAGTCATTTAACCATTGGCGTGCACGTAAAATTATCAGATTCATATACCATTTCTATACTAGTTTATCTCTAATTTTAAGCACGTGAAACTGGATTTTAAGGTTAACTAATTTGTTAAGCATTATTTGAACAAATGATAGAGCCAGCCTACATCTAGTAACTAATGACATTGACCAAAGCATGAAATCCAAATTAGTTAGTGATAATATCATAATAAAACATTTAGCTATAGATATAATACAATTCTTTATTGATATGGACACCCATGCCATCAATACATTTAACGGCTATTCAATGGTCACTATAAATTGTTTATTGATAGTACTAATATTATGTATATCTGTAATTTGGTTTTGATTTTGTTTGTTTCCTTTCAAATTGGTTTCTCGACGTGTTGGAGATCACAAAAAGAAGGGAAACGTCGAAATTAGAGAAGGGGTAATAATAAAGAAAGGGTTTTTGTAAATTGAATTTTGTAGAGAACCGACAAAAAAGAAACAAGAGTGTCAGAAATATTGATATTTAGGTAAATACATGTGTGTGTATTTATGATAAATTATAGAAACGATTCTTTTTTCAAATAAATCCACATTTATATGCATTTGTCTAGATGTACCTATAACGAAATACACATACATAAAATCAAATATCCCTCATTGATGGTTTGCGATTTTAAAAATGGGGACTTATTTCAATAATAGTTAAATAATGCGCACTTATATACATCATGGTTATGTGTATATGTGGACGTTATTGACTTGAAATTACACTTTTACCCTGCTTCTCCCCAATGGTCCCTCGATTTTAAATCTCACTACGCCCAGTTTCATCAGCTTTATTTCAAATCTTCAAAAACACATCTCTCTCTCTCTCTCTCTCTCTCTCTCTCTCTCTCTCTCTCTCTCTCTAGGCTTCTTGGATTTTGAGAGTGTCTTCAAATAAAGCTGTCTGTTTCGAAAAGGTGCATGCGTTACACTACAACTCTCTCTCTCTCTCTCTCTCCTCTTTTCTCCTCATTTTCGGTCTTCTTTCTGGTTTTATGTCGTTGTTCCTATTAACTCACAATCAGCCAACGATAATCTATCTTTTTCTTCTTCAACAAAAAAATCTATCTTTTTCATATTTACACTCTTTGACTATTTCTACAAATTCTCTAAGTCACTTGCTGGATTTTCAAATGTAAAACACCTCATATTCCTTTAAGGTAAGTTTCAATCCTTTTTTGTTGGATCCTTGCTTAGAAAGTGAAAACGACCATAATGAGAAAGTTTTCTAATTTCTTCTAGCTTTGATAATTCCCTGGGATTTTCTTATTTTAGTGAAAGTTTGAAGATTATTATTACCTTATATCTAAGCTCCCCGAAATTCTCCGACATGAGTCATGGCTTTCGTAGTTACAGAAATAATTGACATGTGTTTTTATTTATGCTTCAGATTTTCATCAATACTCCATAACCTTCGAGCTTCCAGCAAATTCGGCTTCTGTCTTAGTTAAATCCTCTGCACAAAATCGAAATGCCAAGACCAAGGTAAAGATTTTGACTACATTTGATCTCGCTCTGTGTATGATCTGATACGTGACTAAGAAAGGTTTATTTTTTTCTGGTGTTGTCTTCCTTAGAGTTTCAGAGTTGTCACAGAGACAAGCTCCAAGGCTGAGGACCACATCATCTACTTCTGACTCGAATCATCCCAACCGTCTGATCACTACTGACCGTAGTTCTAAGCTTGGTGTTGACCGTAGATCTCCTAGAAGCGGTGGACCTCACAGTGATCCGCTTCGTCAGAAGAAACTTGGGGGCCGAATATCGGATCTAGAGTCGCAGTTAGGACAAGCACAAGAGGAACTGAGATTGCTCAAAGAGCAGTTGGCCAATGCTGAAGCTGTCAAGAAAAAAGCTCAAGATGAGCTTCATAATAACAAATCTAAGAAACCGAACCCGCTTGCTCGAGTGGAGGGATCTGCATCTGAGGCTGACACCATTGATAGAGATGAAATCCCCGGTGATGCGCAGAAAGAGAATGATGTGTTTGAGGTTCCTGTTGCGAAGATTGCTGTAGTAGAAGAAGAAGATCCGAGAAGCAGGAATGAAGAAGCTGAGAAATTGGCTGCAAAGGAAGATGAGATCAAGATATTGAAAGCGAGACTATATGATATGGAGAAAGAGCATGAATATCTAGGCAAAGAAAACGAGAGCTTGAAGAATCAGTTGAGTGATGCGGCTTCAGAGATGTCTAATGTGAAAGCGAATGAAGATGAGATGGCTTCAAAGGTGAGTCGGATTGGGGAAGAGTTAGAAGAAAGCAGAGCAAAGACAGCTCACCTGAAGGAGAAGCTCGAGTCCATGGAAGAAGCAAAAGACGCTTTAGAGGCTGAGATGAAGAAGCTTAGGGTTCAAACCGAGCAGTGGAGGAAGGCAGCGGATGCCGCAGCTGCGGTTCTTTCTGGAGAGTTTGAGATGAATGGTCGAGATCGATCTGGGTCAACTGAGAAGTGTTTTGCAGGTGGGTTGTTTGACCCGACTGCAGTGGTTGGGTTCATGGAACCGCCGGGAATGGCTGATGATTCTGATGATGGATTGGGGAGTGGGAAGAGGAAGAGTTCTGGGATGAAGATGTTTGGTGAGTTGTGGAGGAAGAAAGGGGGGCAGAAGTGAGATACAAACTGTTGAGTGTGATTCAAGAAATGGCTTGCTCGGCTTGCTCGCCATTTCTGGTTTTTATTGAGATGAATTTTGCTTTATTTATTTGGAGACTTTTGTAAGTTGGTCGGCTTCATCAGAAGTTAACTATCAATCCAAATCAATTGCAGATCCTCTTGCTCTTGTCTGCAAAAGCAATTTCATGAACAAATTTCTGGAAATATGCATCGTAATATCAACTCAAATTTTCTGAAATATCTCATATATGCAGTACAAGCATGGCTCCAACTCTAAAACAGTGATATAAGATCTGTGAAAGTGCGAAACTTGTTGATCACAAAAAAAACGAAAAATCACTCCTCGTCTTCATCGCTGCCATAGTTCTGGAATATAGATGCTAATCCGGTGTTAGGCACATTGTCGCTCTTCTCCTCTGGTTTTGCAGGAGCTGGAGTCGTCGAAGAAGTTGGTTGAGATTGCTTCTTGATGACTGTTATATGAACGGATTTGAAGGGTTGTTTGCTGGTTGCTCGTTTCTTGGTTTCCTTCGGATTTTCTGATCGAAATGGACAAGTTCGTTAAGAATATTCAACTGAAAAAAAAAAGGAAATCAAAGTCAATAAACTTGAAAAGAAAGATTGAAAACCCACCTGTCAAAATATCTGTGGGGTTGCTTGGACTATCTTCTGATGCCTTTCTCTTCTGTATCAAAATTAAAAGAATTAACAGTTAGCCCTGATTCCCAAAAAAAGACACATGGTGATAGGAAGAGCCATGTCCGTAAACGCTTAAAGAAATATGTTTTGATGGAGGGAAACCTTTGAAAGATCTGAAGATGATCCTTTCTTCTCCTTCTGAAGGCTGGGAGAATCATCGCTATCATCATCATCATCCTCGTCATCTTCTTCTTCATCTGCAATTCTCCTAACAACTTCTTTCTGTTTCTGCATTTAGATGAAACAGGAAATATGAATAAAGTTTAGCAACACTAAATATCAGGTGGAGAACCAACATTTACGAAAGAATGATATGAACACTTACACCAAATATCGACTTTATAACTGCTTCATCTTCTTCTTCTATTCGTTTTACCTGTCAAAAGAAGAAACAAACCAGTACCGCCTTAGTCAGCGATATAACTTAACATAACAATGGTCCAGACGACTTTCATCACAGAGAAAGATAGAAATATGCTTAAATAGAAGGTGTGCAAATACAAGATGGCTGGAACGACGAAAACTGGACTCTCCATTTCTTATGTAACTTAAAAACAGCATGTCGTGAAGACAATATCAAATCGCTACATATATGACAAAGTAAACAGAGTAACAGGAACATACCTTCTCAGCGCCTGTTCTTTGCAAGGCCTCCAGCATTGCATCTACGCTCACAGTAGCATGTCTAGACTGCAAAAAGCAAAAAATAAAAATAAAAATAATCAGGACAAAACAAAATCATTCCAGCATGTAACTGAAGCATAAATAGAATTAAATTTCAGAGTTGAACATTGACATCGACAGAGAGAGAGAGAGCGGAAGGAGAAGATACAAAAAGGCATCTGTCTCATACCTTCATTGATTTCATTTCATCAAGTGCAGCTATAATGTCCATTTCTCTTTTAGAATCCAAAGTTCTGTTTTCCAAAGACTTCATTGCGTCCCCCATCTCCTCGGCATCTCTTTTCTGTTTATCCTTATCAACCTCCTGTACAGAAGAAAGCATAATAAATTAGTAAACTAGAAAGTTGTAAATCAATATCATGCACGAAATAAAGTAATCCTCAAAGCTACATGTCTGAAGTCCTTACCTCGTCTTCCGCACGCCAGGGTTCATAATTACGACTTGCCCCAGATTCGACAATATAATCAGAATTTTGTGGATCCGTCTTCATTGTCAGTTCTGCAGAGCACTTGGTGCACTTGAAGTAGAATCTAAAGATTTGAATCCCCAGATATGTCTGCATATATCAAAAGAAAATCAGAAACAAGGAGAATTACTACTGGAGCAGTTCGAACTAGATTATGTTAAAGGCATCTCATTGGTCATAGACGAAACCGTAATATGTAAGGTTAAAGAGCCGTCCAAGTAATGGTACTCAGTTATACTGGAAGTGGAAACTAGCTTCTCTATCACCAGCCAAAACAACAGCGCAGTTTCTCAAAACCCTAAAATCCCAAATCTGAAATAGCTTTTGAGATAAGATTCAATTCACGAACTGAAGACAATAATCCCGAATTTTCACTGGAACCCCAGAAAATCAGAACAGTCCTAAGCATCCGAAACAACACTATACAGTAAGAGGTACACAGGTTACGCAAAAAGCATCGGAAGAAATTGAAACCAAAATGAATTTATTCAATTACCTCGCCAATGACGTCTTCTTTACGGGAATTGAATTTGGTTCCCTTGTAGATATAATTTCCGCAGGTACTGCATCGGACACTCATGGGAAGCATCATACGAACCTTGATCTGCTGGTTCTTGGGTCGCCGGAGCCGAGCAAGCTTCGACGGATCGAAGTCCGGAGGATAATACTTATTAAGCACCTTCCGCTCTCCCATGTCGTATCTTTCCTCTTCCTCCTGAAGCTTCTTCTTCCGCTAAACAAAGAGGAAGAAAAAGAGGAAAATCTTCGTTCTGATTTTACGCTTTCGTTTCTTTCTCGGCTTTTATCTATCAAGTCTGAAGCACCGGCACTAGAAATCGGGTCATGGGCTGGAATTACCGGGTTATGCTCGTTTTTGGGCTAAGATAACCGGGTCGAGCCCAATTACCGGGTCATGCGTTCGGGTTACCGGTAGGTCGAGTAATGCATTAATGACTAATATCTGTTTCAATGTTTGCAGACATTGATATGCTTGATACCTTTTTGTCGAAAGAGAATTCCAGTTATGGTAGGAACCAAGTTTGATAGCTGCCTATTGATCTACAATGGACAGTTACTAGCCAGGTAATGCTTTTAACCAATTTGAAGTCATTGTTATGTTAAAAAGGGAGATCAAATTTTATTAGATTCTAGAAACAAATTCACTCGCATTGTGATGGTGTGGTAGGGGAAAATATACGCAAAGACGCTAAAGACAACGCTCTTCTTCTCGAGTGCTTCAAACAACATCAGCGTAATTAAGATCTTCAGATATGTGATGGTGAAGCTCTTCGACATACCATGGACATTCGAGCACAATTTCTTGACCAGAGAACCAATCAACTTTTAGAATACGTTTTTGTGTATATAAAAGAAGCGAATCCCAATGGTAGTGTTTTGCTCTTTCACCATTTCTAGCTGTCTTAAATCGATATGGAGAGATGAGGCGGCATAGATTTCGCTCGCTTTTCGGTTCTCTGTTTCGTTTTAAACAGACTAACAGAAAGAGAAAAACATAGAGAAAACTAGTGTCACATAACATTTTGTACTCTAATAGCAACAAAACCTATGGTCGTAGTACTAGTATTATAGAACACAGTTTAATTCCAAGATAGGCTATACAACACAGTTTACCAAGCTTTCGATATTTGAAAAATGAAAAGAATGAGAAAACATGAAAAAAAAAAAGGGATTTGGATTATAAGAATATTGAAAATCACAGAAGAAAACGTAGCAATGTATACAATTTTTGCCAACCATTGTCAAGCTGTTTTTGATCGATTCTGTTATCTCTCTCCTTCAAACTTTGGTTCCTCCATTGGCTGATGAGCTACATCATAAGTTGCATGAAGACCAACGAATAGGTAGTACAAAAGCATCACCATGGTACAGACAATGAACCTCAAGAATGCTACATAACCGAGTGATCCGATAAGGAAAACATTCATTGCGATTGAAAACGATGGCAACCACGGAACAAGCGGGACTCCCCAAACCTTAGGAACACGGTATTTCGGAAGCAATGCCAATCCCAAAGTCCCTATAAACCAAATAACTCCAGTCACTGTGTAAGCGATCCAGCCTCTAACGCCTGCGTTCCAGAACGCTGATACTCCAATGGAAGAAGCAATTATCAGAAACAGAAAACCAAGAAACTTTAACAAACCGGTCTCAGGAGTTACATCCTTCACGTAGTAACGTCTCACAAGCAATGCTACTGCCACGAGCATGAAAATGAAGAGAGTAGCAAAGGAGAAAACGCTTGACAGAACATCTAAGCTGGTGAAAAAGGAGATTATTGCGCTGAGTATGGTTACAAGGAGAGTAGCATAAATAGGGGTTCCTGTTTTTGGATGAACCAAAGCAAACCATGGAGGAATCATATGAGCCCGAGCTATCTGAGTGGTGTACCGAGCTTGGCCTAGAGATCCAACAAGCAGGCTTGTGGTCATACCCTTTAAAGCACATATACCAACCAAGTACTTAGCCCATTTCATCCCAATCTGAGCAAAAGCAACCGAGTAAGCTGCATTCACATCGATTTCAGTGTATTTCACCATCATAGTCAACGCCAAAGCCATCAAACAGTAAACTACGGTGATCATAGACATCGAACCAACCAAGCCAATTGGTATATCTCTCGATGGTTTCTCGGTTTCTTCAGCCATGTTTGCCACCATATCAAACCCAGTGTATGACCAGTACACAACAGCAGCTGATTGGACCACTCCTTTTGCTCCGTAAGGGAAAAATGGAACTAAATTGGAGCTTTTTGAATGAGTAAACCCCACAACGATGATAAACACAATAATACAAACTGTGACGATGGAAGTAATCAGATTCAACCAAGAAGTCCTCTTTGTTCCACTCACGGCAATGCCATTAGCAACTAAAAGCACTGCCACAGCAACCGGATCCAGAAGATCAAACCCTTCAGCAAAGGAATCGACTTTAATCCGAAAATAATCAGAATCGTTCTTGACCAAGCTAGCTAGATACGAAGACCATGACCTCCCTAATCCAGCAGCACCAACAATAGCCTCTAGCAGAATATTTCCAGCAGCAATAAACGCAATAAAATCCCCCAATTCAACCCTAAGATAAGAGAAAGAACCTCCAGCTACAGGAATTTCAACTCCAAACTCAGCAAAACAGAGAACTGAGAACAAAGCGGAGATACCGGAGATAGCGTAGGAGAGAACAACAGCAGGACCCGCTCCGTTCCGAGCCTCCTGACCCGTAATCACGAACACACCAGACCCAACTACAGAACCAAAGCTAAGCCAGAGAAGATCCCACCACGTGAGACAACGACGCATAGGGTTCCCGCTTTCACGGCGGCCAGCATCGAGCTCGTTGGCGTCGGAGGAACGCGAGAGAAGACGGTCAGCGAGGCGGGGACAAGTGGCGGAGAGAGCGGATTTGTAGGTAGAGAAGCTCTGGAAAGAGAATTCCGGGAAGAAATCCTGCTTTCTCCATCTCCAGTAGCTCCTCCGTTGATTTTGGTCGTGACTTAGGTCGTCGGATCTCGAGTCGTGCGGCTGAGCTTCCATTGACTAATCGGAAGCAAGATCGTGCTGAAGAGTAGAAAAGAGTGCAGATTGACAATATAAAATCTCAGTATCTTTAATTTGATTATAAAATAATTTTGGACTGATTTTGTAAATAATGATATAAATTGTAGTTAAACTCGTGCAGCATTCACAGAAGGAGGGTGACAGTACAACCCTAGAAAACGCGGGGCCCACCTAAGTTTTTATTGAATGTCGTCTATAGAATATCCAACGGTCCGGATTCGAGATGTGAGAGACTCATATCATCTTTTGAGATGAATGGTACGAAAGGTGGGACCCATCTTCCTGACAAGTTTAGATCAAATAGCTAGACGCCACGTGACGAATGTCTATTACGAGATCATGCCACGTTCGTGGATGAGCTTGACTCAATTCATTATCTATGAAATCCATCAGCTAAATCAACTAGTTATCTATGTATAACAAATTAACAACCCCATCGAATATTGTTTTAGGTTATCACTCAAAGAATTTTTTTTATCAATTTTTCTAGAATAGGAAACTTGGCTCCACTAATTAAGACAAAGTAAAAAAGATTCCTAAAAGTCATTTTCATACTTAAAAAACTTACATATGCCTATCAAAGGTATTAAGGTAAACATACTAGCAAATCTAATGTGACATGTATTTTTAGACAATGAAAGGCTCTTATAATAAATTCCCTTTCTGTAATTTTGTTTAGTTTTTTTTAATATAGTTCACCTACGTAATAATTCCATCAATTGCTCACATTATTTACGGGTTATAAAGAAATATTCCGACATTAATTATCTACCTATATTTTGGGTTATTAACCATATTAGCCCTATATTAAATTATTAATTTAATTGTCTGCTTTATAATTTGGTTATTAGTTTTTTTTTAACAGCATCCTGAAGGACGGAGAGAGACAGAGTATGCGAAGAGTGTGAAAGCGAAGAGCATAAACAACACGGGACGAGGAGAGAGAAATTGTGTTAGAAAGAGAGAGAGAGACAAAGAGACTGTTTGTGTCTTACCCATTCGAGGAATCAAAGCATCTTTTTTCGAGCTCAGAAAGAAGAGGAGAGGCAGGCAGAAGATAAGGGTGAAATTAGGGTTTTCTTTCTTTCGCATTCGTCTCGCTAAATAAGGTATGCCCAATTTTTTATAAAGCTCGACTCTTTCCTTTTTCTTCGAACTGTGTCTCAGTTTTAAACCTTGTCAATTTCTTCTTGGACTACTGCAACGGGTTCATGGGTACTGGAATCTTAGATTCGAGAGCGATGGAGGCTTTCACGAACCTCAGATTTTATAGTTAGATTCGTCCCTGTCTTGAGGCTTTCAGGAGTGATTTTTGTAGCTGTAATGTGCTAGGGTCCGTACGGATTTGGCGTCCTTGCTTGGATCGCGAGTGTTTCGCCCAAGTTTTTATGCTAAGGATTTGTTTTGTGTCTGAAATTTAGGATCTTTCGGACTCATCTCTTACTACTGATACCCACTTTTGCTTTGAATCGGGGATTTAGAAGACCTGGGTTATTCAGTGGGATGCTTTATCCTGGTTTTGGGGTTTGTTCGATTCAAAAGAATAGAGGGAAATTTCTTGTCGACGTTGTAAAAATGTATGAACGGAGAGTAGATTCCATTGGGGTTTTTTCGAAGAAACAGTTTGAGTTCTATTGAATCTTTACATCAGATGGGTTATCAGAGAAGTTTTTTTTATTCACCTAAGGTAATGCGAGAATAGGGGTTTTTCATTGGACGTCCATGCGTTTCCCTAATCACTCTATAACAATTGATTCTATGAAATTCTTGTATTTGTTGACAAATGTCTTTTGTATTGTGGAATAATGAGAGTAGAAGCTGAACTCGTTCAATTGGTGTTTTTAATTGCAGTGCTATCCATCTTCCGGGTAATTACGTAGACTGACAACCTGAACCTGGAAATAGATCTTGGTGCATATCACGAGTGTAAATTTAGGATTTATGGTTATCTGAATTCATGTAGTTTTAAGAGACTCTCACAAGCTGTAAATCGGGTCATGAATGCGTGTCTACGGACATGCTCGAACCAAGGGGAGCGGACATACCAATATTGTTCCTGGTTTTGGTTGTACTTCCTGTGGTAGCTTACATATTATTAGGAAAATGGAGTGACACTTCTGAAAAAAGAGGGAGGGTTAACTTGCTGGCTCAGATGGCAGCTGAAGAAGCTTTAAGAGCTGAGACCGTGGTTAATGCGAATAGGGTTGCAAGATTTGAGACCGTGGCTACTGAGAATAGGGCTTTAAGAACCAAGACCAAAACTGTTTCTGCTGCGAGTGGTGCTGTAGGAACTGAGTCTGTGGCTGGTGTGAGTGGGACTGTAGCTGACCAGAGATCTGATTCCGTGGCTGCTACATGTGGGGTTCCAGTTGTGGTTCCTTTCAATAATAATGAGTTACATGTATGTGCAAGGTGTTTTGGTCCCGCTAAGACACGTTGCTCGAGATGCAAATCTGTTAGATACTGGTATATTTCCACCCTGTTTTGATTTCAGATACGTTTCTTGGTTTTTCTTTCTAACTCTTTGAGCTTTTTTAGGGATATTCTTGTGCGGATTAAAGTTGAAGACGTTATAACCCATAAAGGTCTTGATTTTTGATGTTTGCAGCTCTGGGAAGTGCCAAATAATTCACTGGAGGTTAGCTCATAAAGATGAATGTGTCCCGGTGGATACTTGCTCTTCTTCATCTGAGGGTGTTTCCTTTGAGAATGATTCTGTTTTGCACGACTATGGCATGGATTCTACAATGTATAGTAAGCAGACAGCAAAGGGAAAGACTTCAAAAGGCTCTGTAGAATTTGCAAGCTTGGGTATCTCTCAGATTGACATTACACCACAAGTCAACACGCAAGGGAGAAAAAGCGTAGGAAAACAGAATTCTTCCAAGTCCAACCGAGAATCATTTAGTGGTGAAGCTGCTTGCTCTGGTGGCGATAACAAGAAGGGTCACACTAAACATAGGGTAACCTGTTCTTAAACATTTCTCTCTCTGTACTGATTAGCCAAAAACAATTATGCTTTCTTGCTAAAAGTCGACACGGTGCTTGAAATTTAAACCTGGTGATTTTGCTTGCAGTCGAGAAGCAACAGCGGTGCTGTGGAAACAAATCCTAGAAGGCATTCTGTTGATAACTCTTGTATGGAAATGAATGGACAAACTTTTGTAAGTGGTATGCAGGAAAATCACAAACACGAAAACAATTTGGGAGCACGAAGCTCTTTTGGTTCTCCGAACGCACAATTTCCTGCAAATGGTGAGGCCTACTACCACAAGCTAATAAAATTTACTCTAGTTGAGGGTGACACAGTTTAAGATTTGCATCTTCTAATGTGGACTGAATTAAACAGGGACCAGATCTGCTACACTGCCCAAATCTGGAGAACAATCATGCACAGAGACAAGTAAGAAGGGACAAGTCGCTGCAGTATCAAGTGAGTGTCTCTGAGATTTTGCTTGGACATAAGAATTTTTTTGTAGTGCGTCTTATGTTTATATCTATAATCCAGAGACTGTTAGGTCTAAGGATACTGGCATTGCTCAAGAAAGCCATGGCATCTCCTCAACCATGGGAATAATGAAAATGATGGGTTTAAGAAATTCAACAAAGCATGATGATCGACATAAAAACCTGCAAGTTAGTTCCTTAGTGATTTTATTGTCTCGTTGCTAATTCAATTTTGTATCTTTAGTTTCCTATTTTTCTGAGTCAATTTCTCTTATTTCAGATGCTTTTTCCATACGAGGAATTTGTTAAATTCTTTCAGTGTGAAGTGTTTGACTTATCACCTAGGGGCCTTGTAAATTGTGGAAACAGGTATTGTCTCAGTTACTTCTTTTTCAACCTGTTTAACTGCAAAATTGAGGATTGCTTTTATAATTGGAAGATCCATTTTGTATAAATGTCCTACAGAGTATATGCTTTCGTAATTTACAATCATCTTTCTTCTCCAGTTGCTATGCAAACGCTGTCTTGCAGTCCTTAACATGTACAAAACCACTCGTTGCGTATTTGCTTCGACGATCACATTCAAGATCATGTAATGCTTTTCCCAATTAATCTCGTAGCATAAGTTGTTGCAGATTTAGTTTACTGTCTTCTGACAAAGATTATGTTATTCTTTCGCAATAGGTTCTGGGAAAGATTGGTGTCTTATGTGTGAACTTGAGCAACATGTAATGATGCTTAGAGAACCTGGAGGTCCACTTTCTGCTAGCAGAATTCTCTCACACATGCGAAGTATAAATTGTCAGATTGGTGATGGGAGTCAAGAAGATGCTCATGAGTTTTTAAGGTTTTACTTCGTAGTCCTTTCAGATCTGAATTTGTGGATATTTTCGTCCTAATCTGATTATATTTCACCATTTAATGCCAATTTCTCATGAAATTACCATATTCTTTTTGACTTGGATGTAGGCTTTTGGTTGCTTCTATGCAATCCATATGTTTGGAGAGACTAGGAGGTGAGACTAAAGTGGACCCAAGACTGCAAGAAACAACCTTAGTTCAACATATGTTTGGTGGACGTCTCCGCTCAAAGGTGAAATGCTTGAGGTGTGATCATGAATCAGAAAGATACGAGAACATAATGGATCTCACATTAGAGATATACGGTTGGGTAGAATCTCTTCAAGATGCCTTGACTCAGTTTACTAGACCAGAAGATCTCGACGGGGAAAATATGTATCGATGCAGCAGGTTGGATCCAAAAACCAAATTGCTTGCCCTGTTTTTGTGGTATTGAAACTAAATAGTAATTTTGTGAAAAACGTTTTGAAAAATAGGTGCGCTGGATATGTTAGAGCGAGGAAAGAGTTGAGCATTCATGAAGCACCAAACATTCTCACGATTGTTCTCAAGAGATTCCAGGTATCAGTT
This sequence comes from Kernera saxatilis, assembly GCA_900406395.1. NCBI lineage: Eukaryota > Viridiplantae > Streptophyta > Magnoliopsida > Brassicales > Brassicaceae > Kernera > Kernera saxatilis. The sequence goes on along the minus strand of OVAY01000734.1, from coordinate 2,612 downwards.
ACTTAAAGATGACTACAGATTTGACTTCTTCGGTTACTCTGTTTTTTTCTTTTTTTTTGTTAATTCTTGTATGTACTTCTAAAACTCGTGTGTACGCAGGAAGGAAGATACGGGAAAATAAACAAATGCATCAGTTTTCCTGAAATGCTTGACATGATTCCTTTCATGACAAGAACCGGAGATGTTCCTCCGCTTTATATGCTTTACGCTGTTATAGTTCACTTGGATACCCTCAACGCATCTTTCTCGGGTCATTACATTTCCTATGTCAAAGATTTGAGAGGCAATTGGTTCAGAATTGATGATTCCGAGGTAAACTCTAATTTGCATCCTTCTCTTCCTTAATGCGCCAAGCCAACCGGTTCATAAACTTGTGCAATTTTGTTTTAAAACTCTGCAGATTCATCGAGTGCCAATGACTCAAGTTATGTCAGAAGGAGCGTATATGTTGTTCTACATGAGGTAAGAAAATACCGATTTGCGACTATTATTCTGCATTCCGGTGTCATGGATCCTGAAAATACAACTTTTGCAGATCGTATCCACGTCCTCAGAGAGGAGAAAACAACGCAAAAGCTCAGGTTCGGCATTCGCAACCAAGAAACGAGATGAAGGAACAGAGGAAACCGGTTAACCGATTCAAACCGAGAGCAGAGCACAAGACGGAGTCATCATCAAGCGAATGGTCTCTGTTCACGAGCTCGGACGAAGCTTCATTCACCACAGAATCAACCAGAGACTCAGTCAGCACCATAGACTACACAGATGTTTGCCACGTCGTAGACTCTTCTTCTCCTTTTTCCATCTTCAACAACTTATACCACAACGTGGAGCCATCGCCACACAACACCGTGGCCTGCAGAATGTTCTCAGGTACCAAACCCGAAACCCGGTATTTCGTGGAGGAAGAAACAAATCACAACAACACGGTCGTGATGGACTCATCCCACGATTATTACCAGCAGAGTATGTATGTAAATTATGAGACTAACCCAGGATTTAACGGTCAGGATCGAACTTACAGTTATGAACAAAACTGGTAGTAGAAGAAGAGACTAGAGAGGATTCTGTTTTAAACCTCCCTGATTTTTAAATATGTTTAGTTCTCTCTCTAGGGATACTTAACTCGAGTGCCCTACCCGCAATTTTTTTGTCTTTATGATCTCTGTGTTTGGTTCAGGGCAAATGTTCAATCTCATTTTATCAAATTCCCCTGTTTCTGCATAATCGAATTTCTAGAGAGAACAAAAAAAGGTTTACACTTACATATTAACCTCTTATTTTATTTGATTTTAATACATAAAAAGAGGGTTCACTAAGCACAGCTTAATCGTCGATTTGAAACGGTAACCAAATCTCATTGACCCGACCCGAGAACTCGAACGGTGAGTTATACTGAGCCACCGTGTAAGCTGAATCAGACCCAACTCCACCGTCTTCTTTGCTTTTCTCTATTGCATTAGCCCAAGCTGTACCTTCGAGGCTCGCCGATAGCGCCGCCGCTTCTTCTCCGACGGTAGAATCGGACACGAATCCACTGAACTGTCTCACCGCCACGTACCTAGGATTCCATCTCTGGATGTGGAGATTCTCCGCCGGAGCTGGATCGGGCTGGTTCTGTTTGGGAACGTAGAAGGACACAGTGAAGGAAGATTCACAGAAAGGGCCGTCGCTTGGTGAGACTTGACTGATCACCGGAGCAGTCATCTCAATCTTCTGATGATACTCGTTCTTCCCCTGAATGTAAGCGAACAATCTAAACCCCAAAAAAAAAAAAAAAAATTCAATCATTATCCGAATATATTACATAATTTCGAAATTAAAATCGCATTTTGCACTTACTGGAAGAAAGCGGTTCTTGTAGCATCGACGAGAGAGATGTCTTGAATCGGTTCAGTGGAAATCCAGACGGTGCTATCGTACCGGCGAATCTCGTATCCATTTCCCGCGTGAACCACCTCGTAGTTTGGGCACTCGATTCGGTTACACGACGGCGGGAACTTACCGACAAGGCCGGATTCGGATTCGGGTCCGGGTCTGGATATCGGACCCAGTAGGTTTGATCCGCCGGAGAGGAGGCTGAGGAGGAACGAGAGCTTAAAGAAGCTTAAACCGGCTACTGCCATGGCGGTTTTCTGGGTATATAGAGCTACTTCTGTTCTTCGTTTTCGGCCTTGTAATTATAGATTATTGTTACGTCTCTGATTGTGTGGTCGATCTTCGGATAGGTTTTGTGTGTGTAAAAAAGTTTGGAGCTTTTTTTTTTTTTTTCCGTAGATGTCTAACCAGAACTATAGAGATTAAAAAAAAAAAAAAAACCTATGGAGATTAGAGAGCTTGTTTAAGAAACAAGACTAGGAAATCATATATATAGTTCTTTCTCCATCGTGTCCACATCATCAAAAAATAATTAAATCACTAAAATTAAAATTAATGATTTAAATATTTAATTAATTCACATAATTTACATTAAAAGTATCATATTAAATGTAAGAAAAACGAAATCACAAAAGCATAACACCAAAAAATTAATTATTTAAAAAGTTTTCTTTCCATCTAAAATGTCCACATCATCAAAAAATAATTAAATCACTAAAATTAAAATTAATGAT